>CAUYQG010014618.1:0-27216 GCA_963574415.1 Tarsius wallacei | reverse complement strand
CTGGATTTAACAACACATCTCAAAAATCATCCATCATGACCAAGTAGGCTTCATCCTTGGGATGCAAGGCTGGTTCAATATCCATAAAACCATAAATGTAATTAAATACATCAACAGAAGTCAAAACAAAAACCACATGATTATATCCTTAGATGCAGAAAAAGACTTTGACAAAATCCAGCACCCCTTCCTGATAAAAACCCTCGAACATCTAGGCATACAGGGAACATTCCTCAAAATAGTAAAAACCATCTATGAGAAACCCTCAGCCAGCATACTCCTAAATGAACAAAAATTGGAACAATTTCCCCTGAAAACTGGAACAAGACAAGGATGCCCACTCTCGCCCCTCCTGTTCAATAGAGTATTAGAAGTCCTGGCTAGAGCAATCAGAGAAAAGAAGGCAATCAGGGGTATCCAAATAGGTAAAGAGGAAGTCAAATTATCTTTCTTTGCAGATGACATGATTGTATACCTTGAAAACCCAAGAGAATCTGTCAAAAACCTCCTTACACTGATAAAGAACTTTGGCAAAGTCTCAGGATATAAAGTAAATGAGCAAAAGACAATCGCATTTCTTTACACCAATAATAAACAAACAGAAACCCAAATAAAAAGCACAATGCCATCCACAATAGCCACAAAAAAAAAATGAAATACCTTGGCATCTCCCTAAAATATATTCTTAATAAGTCTGATGTATTTCTTGTCATTACATTTTAATCAAGGTGCTTGTGACTATACTTTCCTTAGCTGCACTTCTACTCAGACACATTTCAAAGAAATAGTTTTTCCACTAAATTTTAGCTTTCTTTATTTCAATTTGCTGACGCTGTACCTTAATGGAAGAAAATGTTTGTTCAACATTGAAAAATTCTGAATTACTAATAATAATGATGATACAGCTGTACTACCTCTGTTTTATTGGCCCAAATAAGTTTCTTCTTAAATAATTTTTTTTTTTTTGAGTTGGAGTCTCACTCTGTCCCCCAGACTGGAGTGCAGTGGCCACTCCTGGCCACCGCAGCCTCAACTGCCGGGCTCCGGCGATCCTTCCACCTCAGTCTTCCAAGTAGCCAGAACTACAGGCGCGCTGCTACCACACCCAGCTAATTTTTGATTTTTGTAGAGACGACGGTTCGCCAAGTTACCCTGGCAGGTCTCGAACCTGCGGGCTCAGGCAATCCACTCTCCTCGGCCTCCCAAAGTGCTGGGATTACAGGCTGAGCCACTGAGCCTGGCCCATCTTAAATAATTTTTAGTACCCCACACTCTCCTCTAATAGGTGTAAAACTTTGAGGATTTATTTAGGGAGCTGCAGCATTTGAATTCCAGCAATAAAAAATAACAAGGATTAAACAATAATATTAGTGAGTCAAACCTACTATATGGGGGGGCAAGGAAATGTATTGGAAGAAATTATGTAGATCCTAGAGTCTACCTGAAGACTTGAAATCATGCTAAACAAACAATATGAATCCAAACAAGGCTTTACAGCAAAAATAATTTAGTCTAAAAGAGGCTAGGCCTGTCCACTATTTGCAAACCTGATCATTGTTCACGAACCTAAGCCACAAAATAAATTTTTAGTTTTCTTTCATCTTTTTGGCATTTATTCAAGTTTCAGACTTATTAGAAAGAGGTTGCCATTGCTGAAGCTATCATTGAGGTCTTGCTGCCTCCTTGATAGGAAATAAGGATTTCACCTTTGCTTTTGGGGAGCTTGGTAGGTGGGCTATGCTTCCTACCTTTTAAACATTAGGATATTTAACAATATAAGAAAGACTGGTTCAAGCTTGTCCGTAAGTTTTTAAAAATAAATAAATACTATAATCATGATATAATTCATCTGGTGATTTAATATATTCCAATTTTGCCTTTCTTAGAAAACTGGAATTCTGCTGTCCCACCTTCCACTAAGAATTTTGTGATTTTTGAGTTCAACCCAATACTTGACACTGACTGGCCAAGCTTGGTCCAAGAGCTCCATCTCATGCCTCTATCCGAGTGTTACATCACCCATGCAAAATGTTTGGTCTAGAAACGAACATATAATCACTGGAGAGTGATAGTATAGCTGTTATCCTGGCAGTTTCTTTCTCGACTTTCTGTATTGGAATCCTTCTTTCTTAAATCCCAAATCTTGTCACTACTTTTTTTTTTACTCTTTGTTTTGCTGAGCACGTCATAAGACAACTTTCTAAGAAAATGTGAATAGAGGTAAATTTTGTGATTGTTTTTCTGAGCATGTGTTTATTCTACCCTCTCACTTTATTCTTAATTTAGCTTTGTATTCAATTCTTGGTTGAAAATAATTTTCTCATAATTTTAAGGAGTCAAAAATCTGCCAAGAAGCTGTTGCCTTTCTGATCATGATTCATTTATATATTATCAGAATGTTAAAAAAATCTTCATAGTTTGATTCTCTTTTTGTGCATTGTGTTTATTTACTGGACCCCTTTTAAAGACCTTTATCACTCTGTTCTGAGAAATTCATGTGTTATTTTTTAATACTTTTCTCTTTTGTTTTCCTAGAACTCTGATTAATCAGCAAATATATTTATTGGATTGATCTTCCAGGTCTTTTATATTTTCTCTTCTGTTTAGAAAAATCCTGGTTTTTATTTTATTTTCTAGAAACACCTTTAAATATGTATTCCAAAACTTATATAGAATTTTTTTATTTGGCAACCATATTTTTAACTTCCAAGAGCTCATTCTTTCTGTATGATTGTTCCTTGTATTTGTTTTGTAAATGAAATGTCTTGTATTATCTCTTTGATAATATTACATATAGGAGATGGTTATTTTTTTTTTTTTGGAAAGCAGAATTTATTGAGAGGACAGAAAAGTTTCCACAGTGGAAGGGGACCCCAGAGAGTTGCCTGAGATGATTAATTTGTATGTGCGTGTGCCCACCATTGACTTTGCTACTTGTATATCTCTTTATTCTTTATTTCTTTTTGGGCATTTTTTATTGTTTTACTTTTTTTCATTGAAGTCTATCTTCAAATATTGCTGTTCATTCATATTTAAGGGTGAGCCATTAATAAGCTTGTTGGAAGCTCTGTATGAGAGAATGTGATCTCATATTTTTTTAGAATTCACTAGGGGGTAAGCAGTTAGCAAGCTGGGTATCTTCTTATGAAAGCTCTGTATTTTAGTATCCAGCAATTTTTCTGCATGTTTTTTAGCAATCTGTCTTGTAGAGAATATACTCCTGTGTAGCATAACCAGACGTCCAACATTCTAGAACCAAGTCTTAAGGAAATGACCCAATGTCTGCCATTTTGTATACCACATTTCACACAAACCCTATTTTAATCCCCATTTCATAGAAACAGCCTCTATTTTTCCTTGTGACCCCAAGTCTGAAGGTTCTTTTAGTACCTCATTGTTTAAATTTTGAACATATTTGAGTATCTCACTTGCCCAATCTGGGTAAATAATTTGCAAGTCAAAGATCCAAGAAGCACAAGCTTGATACATTTTATACAATTCTAGGCTTAAGCTAAGGGGTTTGATGCAAACTTTTACAGTAAGATATATTTCAACATTAACATAATCTAGTTATTTTCATATTTTATTTCTTACCATGTCTTCTGACCTACTCCAGGTTCCAAATCATCCAGGTCATGCCTTTCCTAATGTACTTTGCAAAAAGAAATTATTAATTGCATTTTAAAATTTAAATTGATATTACTCTAGAAAGTATTGCCTTATAATGCTTTTTGTCTAAGAATAATTTCCTTTCTTATTCATAATATTGTCTGTGCTTCTTATTTTTATTTTTATTGGCTAGACTAGGAAGGAGATTATTTATCTTGTTATCCCCCAGCTCCAATGATAAGTTTAAGCCATTGTAATTATCTCTGAGCACTGTTTTGCTGTATAGCATTTGTTTACTCTATCAATTGTTATGAGACAATATATAATACTGTGGTAGGCAGAATAATGGTTCCCTAAAAATGTCCATATTCTAATCCTTAGAACCTGTGAATATGTTAGGCTCTGTGGAATTATAGTTGCAGATGGAATTAGGGTTGCTAATCATATGACTTTATGGCAGAGATATACTGAATTATCTGAGTGGGCCTAATATGATCTCAAATTTTTATAAATGGAAGAGAGAAACAGAAGAAAGAAAGAACCAGAGAGAATAATTCTTGAGAAGAATTCAGCCTGACCTTACAGGTATTGAAGATGAAAGAAAGTGTTCTAGAAAATAAACTAAGGGTGTGACCAAACAATATTTTGCTGGTACCTCAGAAAGATCAAAACAATTTTAAATATATACTACTCTAGAAAATATTATTCTGAGGAATTATGAAGAAACTATTTTCAACCAAGAATTGAATAAAAAGTTAAATTATTAATAACAATAAAGTGAGAGGGTAGAATAATACTTTGTGTAATTCAATTACACAAAAAGCTCTTTGAAATGATTAAATATGAGGCTCAGGTATCCTCTAATTATCTTAGTAAAAGACAAAGATAAATATGAGATTATCTGGAAAAGACCTGTTGAGGACTCTATTAGACCTCTTGTCTGATGGAGTAAATAAATCCTCTTGACGTACATAGGATAACCACAAGGTTCTTGAGAAAGTTATACAGACAGGAACATTGGCAAACTGAACTGAAAGGGACTGGTAAAGTACAAAATGAAAGGAAGTCATCAGACCACCAAAATCCTACAGATAGGTAACAGACTGACAAAATTCAGTTGCAAACGTGCACTGCATTTTATGAATAAGAAAAGATGACTCAGAGGGTCATGTGATGTTAGAGTCTCAGAGAATCAATTGTAATCCTTGAAGCCAAATATAATTTACCCAGCTGTATTTTTTTTTTTTTTTTTTGAGTTGGAGTCCCACTCGATCGCCCAGACTGGAGTGCAGCGGCCGCTCCCGGCCACCGCAGCCTCGACCCGCTGGGCTCCGGCGATCCTTCCGCCTCAGCCTTCCGTGTAGCCGGAATTACAGGCGTGCGCTACCACGCCCGGCTAATTTTTTTGATTTATTGTAGAGATGAGGTTTCGCCTGCCCAGGCGGGTCTCGAACCCGCGGGCTCAGGCAATCCACTCACCTCAGCCTCCCAAAGGCGCGGGATTACAGGCTGAGCCACCGAGCCTGGCTAACTTCCAGGATATTTAAATGAGCTTCCTTTAAGAAAAAAAATATCACACTGCAAAAGGTTTTTCATTACCTTTTTGGTAGCTAGTCTAAAAAAACCAAATATTTTACATTTTATCAAGATAATTTTTTGCATTGCCTTTATAAAGTTTTTGATTCCTTAAAAGAAACTGACTTTAGGCCAGGCTCGGTGGCTCAGCCTGTAATCCCAGCACTTTGGGAGGCCAAGGCAAGTGGATTGCCTGAGCCCGCGGATTTGAGACCCACCTGGGCAACTTGGTGAGACCTCGTCTCTACAATAAATCAAAAAAATTAACCGGACATGGTAGTGCGGGCTTATAATTCCGGCTTCTTGGAAGGCTGAGGCGGAAGGATCACATGAACCCAGCAGGTCGAGGCTGTGGTGGCCGGGAGCATGCTACTGCACTCCAGTCTGGGTGACAGAGTGAGACTCCAACTAAAAAAAAAAAAAATGACTTTAAAACGGTTAAGATTTTTATATCCATGTAACTTTCTATATTACTTTTGGAGTCTTTTGATTATCACTCTGGCTAAATAAATAACTATTATCTTACAGCGATCTGTAATTCTCTGAGGTTTTTTCCCCCTTATTTTCTAAGAGATGAGGGTCTTGCTATGTTGTCCAGTCTGGCCTTGAACTTGTAGGCTCAAGTGATTCTATTGCCTCAGCCTCCCAAGTGGCTAGGACTACTACTGGTACACACCACCGTGTCTAGCTGTAATTCTGTTTTGATCAAGTGTTTGAGCCTTATAACATTTTTGAGAAACTTTTCCAAAATTAATTCCTAAATTAAATCTTTTCAACCTAAAATTAACTTTGAAATTTTCCAGTTTGACCCCTAAAAAGCCTCAAAAGATATATCTCTCATCTTATGTAAAAATGTTAAATGACTAGACTTTCTTGGGAAATTATATAATAAAAACATCGTCAAATGATAAGTGATACTAGATCTTCTTTCCATTACATTTATAGATATGCTGATGATATAAATATTTCAAAAATTCTATACATTCATAAAAATCTAATATGTTATCAGTCATAATCCTAGTTATTATCTTAAAATGCCATGTAAAATAAAAATAAATTTCCTTGTCAATTATAAACTTTCATCAAATTTGCAATCATGGCTAATCTAAATTTTTGTTACTCACAGTTATTGTCTTAAATTCTTCTCTAAAAACATTTACAATCTGATTGATAAAAAGGATTCTAAAAAAGTACCTTTAGATACAGGTTTCTGATAACTCTAAAATCAACAGACTAAAAGAATTTCCAAAACACTAAAAAACTGATAAGCCAGGGCAGCATGGCAAGACCTTATTTCTACAAAAAATCAAAAATTAGCTGGGCATGGTGGCATGTACCCATAGTCCTAGCTACTTGGAAGGCTGAGGCTGCAGGATTGCCTGAGCCCAAGAGGACAAGGCTGCAGTGAGCCATGATCTTGACACTCTACTCCAGCCTGGGCAATGGCGTGAAACCCTGAAACAAAAAAAAAAAAAAACAAAACTCTGATAGAGTCATAAAACTACTAATAAAGATAAAGTTTTTAAAAATGTAATTACATGAGATTAAAAACTAATAAAGATAACGTTTGTATGACTTATTTATAACATTGTTAGTCCTTCATGCAATTTTTTTTCTTTTTCTTTTTTTTTAAGACAGCATCTCACTCTGTCACCCAGGCTGGAGTACAGAGATCATAGCTCACTGCTGCCTCAAATTTCTGGGCTCAAGCTATCTATCATCCTGCCTCAGCCTCCAGAGTAGCTAGGACTACAGGTGCATGCTGCCATCCCTGGCTTATAGTAGAGATAGGGTCTCTGATTTAAATTTTTAAAAATTTATCTTAAGTTATCTATAATTTCCAACAATTTAATAAAGTATATTTTTGTAAACAATGATTACAATATTTGTTTTTTCTCCTTAATTCCTCCAAAATTCAAAAACTATTTTAAAATATTCTTATGACAATTTGATTACTTACATATGTTCTATAAAATTTTGTCCTCTCTTTATAACAGAATACAATTAAGAACATTAGTTATATTACTAAGCCTTTGACAAAAATGTCATATTTAAAAATATATATAAAATGCCTGACTTCAAGGGTTCCCAGCCTCACAGAGAGTTAATAAAACTGTCACTTCCTGGCAGGCCCAGAAACTTTAAAACTATAAATAAAATGTAAAGTCTGCCTTGGTTTGGCTTCCTAGTCTCAAGATATTTTAAAATCTGAGATTCCTATATGATCAATGTAAAAAAGAAATTATGTTTCCAAAATAAAGCTACAATAATCTGTTGTTAGATTATAACTCTGTACATTGTTTTCAAGTTCTTGTGGTCTACCTGTAGACTAAACTAGGTCCTATATTCTTCTAGGTTCCTTCAGTATACCTTTCTTCCATAAAGTTACTAAAATAGGAACTGCTCTGATCTTAAAGCTCTGTAAGCTTAAACTAGATACATTTTTAAAAACAGGACTTGTGCCTGATGTCTAGGCCACACAGAAAGTTCACCAAACCACCTGATGCCATAACCAGTGGCATTCAAACCATAAACCAGACGAAAAGTGGATATTTTCCATACTGTAAAACAGCTTTTCCTAAGATGTCAAAACAAGGTTCCATATCATAATGAGATGCTTACCCCCTTTAAAGGTAGCTTTTTCACTTGACAAGATAATACTATATTTAAAATTTCATAGTCAATAACTGCTATCTGTAACTTGACAGAACCTGACCTAAAAGCAATTTTTGTAGTCCACCTAGTAGGCAAATTAGACAATATCACAATTTTGTTCAAATTGTACTGATGGTCCCTTTTCTAAAGTTGGCATTCTCTGTTTAATTCAAGTTAGTCATAAAATGCTACTCAATGGCTACAACAGATCTTACCCAGTTTCTCCCATAGTCTTTTAATTTGTTTAGTTTGTTGCCACCTGTTGTAGGATTAAGCTCTTAGTTCAAAACCATTGTACAATCTTAACTTATTATATTGTTGTGAATTATTTTTATATTATAATTGTTTTTTGAGTCAGAGTCTCGCTCTGTCACCCAAGACAGAGTGCAGTGGCACGATCATGGCTCACTGCAGCCTTGACTACTGGGCTCAGATGGATCCTTCTGCCTTAGTCTCCCAAGTAGCTGAGAATATAGGTGCAAACTGCCACGCCTGGCTATGTCACCCAGGCTGATTTTGAACTCCTGGGCTTAAGCAATTCTCCCGCCTTGGCCTCCCAAAGTATTACAGGCACGAGCCACTGTGCCGAGCTATATTATTGTTTTTTAGCTGTGTTCTTACTGCTTGTGTCATTTTTATAAAGTCAGCTCTCCCAACAAAATAATGTTATTAACCCAGTGCTTTGAGATGATTGGTAATGATCATAGAACTGATAAAATAAAACTTGATAACAGACTCCAGAAAAACCTACTCTGAGAAAATTTTTCTTTCTGGCCTCTTTGTTACTCAAATGTGGCCCAGGTCCTTGACATAAACTCCAATACCTTCCTATTGATATGGAACAGAGACAACCAGGACAGTTTCATCCCAGCACCAAGGGACAATTAAGCCTAACTTCAAAATAGTTAATGAGAAATGCTTTCAAAGAAAAGATCTCAATCAAAAGGGAGAAATGTGAAAGTTGGTAATATAAATTGGGTCATTCTTGTCATATCCAACAAAAAAGAGTCGAGAGGTCAGGGGAAAAAGCACTAGGGCTTATAACATTGCTCCAAAAATATAATCCTCCATAAGCCTGGCTGCTGAAATCATCTGATGTAGCCTAAAACCAGTTTTATCCAATGGCTACTGAAATGAACCAACTGAGACTCTAAGACTAGTTTTACTCATTGCCGCCGCTCACCAATCAGATCTTGCCAGCTCCTGAAAACTTTACTAGTGTCAAAGAACTTTCTTTCAGAACAATATATAACATTTCTTCCTTTTACAAAACCTCCAACTTTCTCTTTGTTCTTCAGACATACTGAAGAGTATCTGGTTTGTGTGTATGCTCCAAATTGCAATTCTTACTTCCTAAATAAAACATTTTAAATTTAGAGATTCATCTTTACATTTTAATTTACTTTGAGGTAATAAAAAAGATAATAACAAGTATTGGCAAAAATGTGAAGAAACTGGAACACTCATTCATTGCCTGTAGGAATGTAAAATGGTATATCTGCTTTGGAAAACAGTCTGGCAGTTCCTCAAAGGGCTAATATAGATTTACTATATGACTCAGAAATTCCACACCTAGATGTATACCCAGGAGAAATGAAAATGTGTGTCCACACAAAAATTTGTACACAAATGTGGAAACAATTCAACTATCCATCAACTGACCAATGAATAAACAAAATGTGGTAATACAATGGAATATTATTCAGTCATAAAAAGGAATGAAGTACTGCCTCACTCTAAACATATCTAAACCTCAAAAACATTATGCTAAAGTGAAAGGAAGCAGACAAAAAAAGATAACATTTTATATGATTCTATTTACATGAAATGTCCAATATAGTCAAATCTACAGAGATATGTAACAGCATCCTTGACATAAGTTAACTCCATCTTAGAAAAAGACTTCATCTTATATTTTAAAATACATCATGCCAATAGTGACAACATGTTTTGCCTAATCAATAAAGACTGCATCCAACCAGATAAAGACATAATCAGGCATACTCTTCCACTATCAGTTCTTACCAGCAGACTCTGTGGCCATAAAAGCATCAAAGACTCTTCCTTGCCAGATGACTGATTGATGAACTGCCCAGGTTGGACAGGATATTCTTTTTGTTCATGTCACTCTCCCTGGACTGGTTCATTGCCCTTGTGGAATAGCTTGAGCCTGTGTGCCCACAGCTCTGACTACTGAGTGAATGGGTAGTACTAAGACTTGCCTCCTTGGCAATTCTTGCCGTCTTGTAGCTTGTGGCTTTTAGGATTTATATAACATCAATAAATGTGTGATATTATGGAAAGACAAGTGTGTGTGGACCTGGTTATCTCTGACCTTGTGCCGCTTCAATAAGATAAAAGGTATATCAGTGGTTGTCAGGTGCTAGGGAAAGTGAAGAATGGGAAGTGACTGATAATGGGTATGGGGTGATTAAAATATTTTAAAAGTAGATGGTGGTGATGGTTGTACAACTCTTTAAACATACTAAAAGTCACTGACTTGTACATTTCAACTGGCTAAGTTTTAGGTATGTGAATTATATCTCAAATAAGAAATTTTAAAATGGGGATAATGTCTACTTCCCAGAATTACTTCGAAATTTTACTGAGATAGGCCAGGTGTGGTGGCTCATGCCTGTAATTCCAGTACTTTGGGAGGCCAATGGGGAAGGATTGCTTAAGGTCAGGAGTCTGAGACCAGCCTGAGCAACATAATGAGACTCTATCTCTAAAAAATATAAAAATTAGCCGGGCATGGTGGCGTGCACCTGGAGTCCCAGCTATTTGGAAGGCTGAGGTGGGAAGATCACTTGAGCCCACCAGTTGCAGTTAGCTGTGATCATGCTACTGCATTCCAGCCTGGGCAATATAGCAAGACATAGTAAGGAAGGGAGGGAGGGAGAGAGGAAGAGAAGGAGGGAGGAAGGGAGGGAGGGAGGGAGGAAGTTAGGAAGGAAGGAAGGAAGGAAAAATTTACTGAGACAGCATATATGAGAGACATTCGCTAAATGCTCATTTATTAATTAGATGGTAGAGAAACCAAGTCAAGACATAAAAGAAATCTTCCCATTTCAAGAACATAAATGGAGATGATAAACTTTATAGAATTGCATTCTAATTCAATGCCAGATCCAATTAGTTGATCCTTCAAGGAATAGAATCATGTTCAGTTAATAGTGTCTCAACTTACTTTATTTGAGGTAGAAATCTGAGAATAAGATAGAGAATTCAGTCCCTGACAAGTTAAGACTTGTAATCCTGCTCAATTTGAAACTCTATAAAAACAATTTCATCTTGTATCTACCTTCCCCCTTCTGGGCCCTTTGCCTTCCCTCTCCTTGGCTCTTTTGCCAGAAGTGAAAACTCTTTTCTGAAAGGAAGAGGGTGGAAGAGCTAGTGTGATTCGTTTGGGCATGTCAAGATGTCTAGATTCTCTTCACTGTACACACACTGGCATATTTCACCTCCCATGCTTGGCTCAGAGCCTAGGTGGCTTTTTAAAAAAATAAGTATAGTAGTTTGGTATCCAAAGATCCTTTTGACACTGGAAGGGATCGCTTGGATCCCTAAAATGCATCTGTTACTTTCAAAATAACCTTTAAATAATTGAAAGTGACTGATAGGACACATGAGTAGATCCACAGTATAAGAAATAATATGGCTATAATATCTTATTGAAGACTATCACTTATTTCTTTATCACATTCATTATTAAATATCTGTTTCAAAACTGAAAGGTGAAAAATGACCAAACCTCTAATATACACTATGAGAATCTCAAGGACATATTTTAACTTCCATTTTGGAACAAAGAAGGACTTCTGCTTTCTACCTTACATACTTCATTGTCATTAAAATTTTAAAAAACAAGGAATGAATTACTTGTGTAAAAATAATAATGATGGGCTGGGTACGGTGGCTCAAGTCTGTAATCCCAGCACTTTGGGAGGCAGAGGCGAGAGGACTGCCTGAGCCCAGGGGTTCGAGACCAGCCTGGGCAACTTGGTGAGACCTCGTCTCTATAATACATCAAAAAAAAAAAAAAAAGCCACCAGGCATGGTCACATGCACCCATAGTTCTAGCTACTTGAAAAGCTGAGGCGGAAGGATTGCCTGAGCCCAGCAGGTCGACTTTGGGGTGGCTGTGAGCATGCCACTGCACTCCAGCCAGGGCGACAAAGTGAGACTCTGACTCCCAAAAATAAAAATAAATAAATTAATAATAACAATAACAATAAAAATATACAAGGAGTATTAAAAGTAGAGATGCTAAACCTTGGTCTGCTCAAGATTAAGTCCTCTGTCTGTAAACCCTGTATGACAGCTGGAACTCTGTAATATAATTCTCTGCCTAAAGAAGCTGCTGCTGAGTACCTGGGAGCCGCTGCTAGACCAACTAAAACAACCACTGCTTTCTCAGTAGAAATAAACAGAGATACATAGTTTTTCATAAAATTTAACTTATAGGGTATTTAGTACCCAGATTGTTGTGATGAACAGATAACACAAACATCAGAAATTCCTAAATAGGGCATCAATAAGTATCTGTTGAGTGAATGACTTTAATTCTCCTCTGTTCTCTGCCTAGACTGCAGGTGGAATTGGCGAGAATTTATAAAGGAAATTCACAATATCGACAACTTAAGCAAATGGTATATTGTGACTTTAACATGGTGCTATTGAGGCAGCCTAGAAAAGGAAAACTTGAAACTTACAGTCCCCACAACTAAATGCTCCTCAAACCACAGTTAGGCATCCCTTGTACTGCAGGACAAACGCATTGGTCTTGTCTGACTTGGTGCCCAGAATGGCTTTGTTCCTCTGGTGCTTTAGGCCTGGGCAAACTACATTGGCAATGCAGGTGGGAAAATTCAGCTCTTTCCTTTCTTAATGGGAAATTCACCTAAGGCCTTGGCTTTTAAGTGCATATTACAAACACCAAAAACATCAATTAGTTCAAACTTGTCCATCTTGGGGAGCTGAGAACAGAAATTACACCTCTACCTCCCATGTTCTTCATCACCAAATAAGCTACTAACTGATTTGCACCCCAGTGAAAATTACTAAAAACAAACACAACACCAACATTTGCCATTTTTATAGCAGACTCTAGAGGCTAATGAGCTCAGCAAGATTGCCACATTAGAATGACATGCCACTACTCCCCAAAAAACTAGTCCTTAAGAAAAAAAACAAATCAATGAAACATGTCTCCTTGATAGTATTACAGTTTCTTGGAAAAAGTATGGATGACTTGCTTTCAGAGACTTACTAGTTATAAGCTTTTTAGAGTCTTGCTCCATCGATTTTTCTGATTTCCTTAAGTACCACTTGTGGTCATGTAGCCTCTTGGGCCCTACTGAGCCCCCAGGCCTCTCTCAATGCCTGCCCTCTGTGACCTCTCAGCTGCAGGTAATTACTTTCTCTCTGAAACTCTCTCTCTACTCATGGCTACTGCTCTCACCTAGTTGTCCTTTTACCTCTTTGGGTAGTCATTTTGTCTCCTTTGAAGAATTCCTTTTTTGCTTTTAAGCCTAATTATAACAACTCACAGTTAATCTAAAGTGTTTTGTATATGGTAGGCACAAAGTATATACTAGTTGAATAAAGAAAGAATCCCAAGGCTTAGGCCTTCATCACTATATGCTTCCCCTCTGAACTCTCTCATATGCTTCAAAGACTAAGTATATATAGAGCAGATTCAAATTATACCCAGAAAGAACTAGCCAGCAAGAACCTACACATGCCTTTGTGCTCACTGAGAATCTTGCCTTTGGATGGTAAACAGAACACATCAGTGTGAAGAACTGCATTACTAGTTTCAATTATTCACTCTCCTTGCATCCAGGCCCTTTGCTATGTCACTTGGCAGTCACCCCCCTGACTTCTGGGTTGGACCACAAGACTTGCTTTAGACAAAAGAATGAGGCAGAATGACAGGAAGTCTGTTGCAAGTGCTGAGGAGGCCTCTGGAGTTTATGCTTGCTCTCTGACATTTCTACCATCATCCTAAGAACATGCCCTGGTGGGTCACTGATCTAGGGATGATCAGGAACACATGCGCAGAGCCACTGCAGCTGGCTCACAGACCTGCAGGGAAAAGCAGAGCTGCTGGACCTCAACTGGTCTACAGATGCATGAGTGATAATAAATGATTGGAGTTTTAAGTCACTGAGTGTTGGGGTTGTTTGTTAAATAGCAATAAGTAACTGACAGAATAAGCCTACTCAAGCTTTAGATCTGAAAAGTTACACAGATCACCACATTGTCACTAAGAATTCCAGTGGTAGAAGTAATAGTGATGATTATGATTATGCTGATAAAAATACTAAAATAATAATAGGTAACAAATATTGAATACTATGTGCTAAGCACTCTCAAGGTATTAACTCATTTAATCCTAATATTAGTCCCCTTTTATAAATAAACTTTTCATGATAGTCTTAGATTACAGAATTATTGAGAAGATAGCACAGTTTTCATATACTTCACACCTAGCTGCCCCATTATTAAAATCTTACATCGGTATGGTATATTTGTCACAATTAGTGAACTAATATTGATAAATCATTATCAACACTTTAGTCCATAATTTACTCAGATTTCCTTACTTTTTCACTAACATCCTTTTCTGTTTCAGATTCCTAGCTAGCACATTACATTTAGTCATCATATCTCATTAGACTCTGATAGTTTCAGCCCTGTCTCCTCTTATTACATTTTCTTTTATTTTTTGCTAACAGTTTTATTGAGATATAATTCACATGTCACACAATTGTAAGCATACAACTCAGTGGTTCCTAGCAAGCTCACAGAGCTGTGCTAGCATCACTACAATGAATTTTTGAACATTTTCATCACCCCCCAAAAAATCCTATACCCTTTAGCTTTCACTCCAACACCTCCCTTTCCCTGCAGCCCCAGGCAACTGCTAATCTACTTTCTGTCTCTATAAGTTTGCCTATTCTGTACATTTCATATAAATGGAATCATACAAAGTATAGTAATCTGTGACTAGTTTCTTCCACTTAATGTTTTCAAGGTTCATTCATGTTGTAGCATGTATCAGTACTTCATTAATTTTTATAGCTAAATAACATTCTATTTTTTGTATATACTACATTTTGTTTATTCATTCATCAGTTGATGAATGTTTGGGTTGTTTCCACCTTTTGGCTATTGTGAATAATGCTGTTGTGAACATACAAATGTTGGTTGGTGCAGACATGTTTTCATTTCTCTGGGGTATATACCTAGGAGTGGAATTGTTAGCCCAATTGAAGCTCAGCGGGATTAAGTAATTTGCCATACAGCAGGGAAGAAAGGAAATAGGGAGGTTTACCCATTTGTCCTGCCTCCAGAGCCCTGAAAGAGCCAACGGAAACTGAGTTAATTCTGACCATTTCATCATGTCTGCTTCTTGTCCTTTTGGGAAGGGTGCCTAATTCTCTACATCCTCTCTTGATTTGGAATCCACAATAGAGATGTGGAGAACCACAAATAATCATTTTTTAAAATTACTGTAAAAATGTGTTTAATAAAAAATATTAAATACCCTGAAATTCTTTTAGCTTAAAAAGACAGCAAAGGTGCATACAGACAGTAGTCAAGTAACATAAAAGATTAAAGTAATAAGAGTTCATATGTGAGCCAATCTTTACCTTCTTGAATTAGAGGACATGAAATTTAAGCTATAATGATAAGTAAACATTAACAAAAGCCATCTCATCATTATGAGACACTGAAATTCTATAGGAACCATCTGGGAACCCTCTGGGAATATTATTATTATTATTTAAAGTATTCTAGCTAGGAGACAAGAAGATGGACAAAATGACCAGCAGCCTGTGGCTCTATGACTTTAGGAGATTTTATGCAAATAAACATGATATATAATCTTTGGTCCACAGACTCAAAGTTCTTTAGCCAGGACTAACTTACCCTGAATTGCAGACAGATATACAAAGGTGTCTTCATGTTCCAAGTTCTCCAAGAATATCTGGAAACACAAAATACACCAGTGCTATGATTTGCAAAGAGCTAGGAAGACTTAAGAAAGCCACTTCTTCTTATTTGTCTTAGCTAGAAACTGGTCTGACTTAGAGCCTTGTAGAGAAAATGATAAATATACGCTTGAAGTCCCATTATTATAATGGTTTAAAAAGCATAGGGATTGGGGGAGATACTCATATTCTTGAAGTAGTCAATATATACACCAGCAGTAGTCATGGAAACCCATGGAAGAACAATCCTCAACATTTTTCCACTACAGCCATGGTGAACAACATTCTCACATATGGCATGACAGACTACAGGCTGTGACACACAAGAGGCAAGGTTTGGGGTTATGTGCAATTGATGGCATATTTGCTGCAATTTGATCCTTTTCTCTCACACTCACAAATCATATGGAAATGCAAGTGAGACAGAGATGTTATTACTGAGATAACTTCAAATCTGTTCTAATTTATTTTTAAAAATCTTGCAAATTTCTTCACTTCAATTGACAATAGTACCAAATTATTCTCCATATATCTCACTATTTAGGAATCTACCAGGGGATGTCAACTGCAGGGGTACTGGTTATCTAGAAGATACTACAGTAACATGTTAGGTTTGGGCCACCACATCAGAGTCAGAGAAAGACTGTGACCATGTATCCATGTTCCTCTTGCTTGTTGTCTAGGGGAAGATAGGGGTCTCTATTCCATATGTAGTGCCTTTCCTTTGCTGGCACAGAGATTCTTGATATTGACTTGATGCTGTCGATCTCTTAAGTATATTAGGAAGCCTAACATTCCAAAGTAAGAGGATCGTGTATGGAGTAGGGGAAGCTTAATCTAGAGTAATGGCCATGGAAATAAAGAGGATGAGCTACATTTGAAAGACTTCTTGGAAAAATAATTGATAGGACTTGGTGATCAATTCTGTACAGCAGATGATGGTTAAATGAAGTTAAACAAACTTCCAAAGTTGTTCATAGCATTCATCTTCCAAAAAGATATGTTAATAATACTCAAAGAAGATACATGTTTGAGGTTTTTAGCAATATTTCAATGACAGCAAATCCTTGGCACATTTCTGTGCCTTGGTTTTCTCATCTATCAAAATGGAGGTGGGATGGGTGGGGTGGCTCACGCTTATAATCTCAGCACTGTGGGAGGCTGAGGTAAGAGGAATGCCCATGGGTTTGACGTCAGCCTGGGCAAAAAATTAGCCAGGCATGGTGGCGTGTGCCTATAGTTCTCGCTACTTGGAAGGCTGAGGCAGAAGAATCACCTGAGCCCAGAAGGTCGAGGCTGCAGTGGTCGTGAGTGTGCCACTGCATTCCAACCTGGACAACAGAGTGAGACTCCCAACTCAAAAAAAAAAAAATTAAAATTAAATAAAATGGAGGTAATACCGATATTGCAGTTGTGGTGAGGATTAAAGACAATGTCTAAAAGATATGTGGCCTGTCTCAATTAATAGCTATTATTATTATTTTTTTTGAGTTGAAGGCTCACTCTGTCACCCAGACTGGAGTGCAGTCTGGGCTCCAGCGATCCTTCTGCCTCAGCCCTCCGAGTAGCCGAAATTACATGCACGCGCTACCATGCCCAGCTGATTTTTTGATTTATTGTAGAGATGAGGTCTCGCCAAGTTGCCCAGGCAGGTCTCGAACCCGCGGGCTCAGGCAATCCACTCACCTCGGCCTCCCAAAGCGCGGGATTACAGGCTGAGCCACCGAGCCCGGCAGCGATTATTATTACACAAGTGATTCCAGTATTCCAGTGATTGAAAATAAATGTTTCACTCAGGATATAATTCTTACTCTAATAGCTCAGGATATACAGAAGAGGTTATTGTGGTCACCATCATCATCATAATTGAAGCTCAAAAAGTTTAAGTGACTTGTCCAATAAACTGATCTGACCCCTTGCTCTTAATCTCTAACCCACACTAAGGTCAAGATAATTTCCACAAAAGGGAAAGATCCCCAGTTAAGCATAAATACTCCCCTGCTTAAAGAACAGCTTTTTCACTGCAAAAAGAGAGGAGATTCAGTTTTGTCCAATGTCCTGTTAAAGGTGCCCAAAGAAAATAGAAGGCTAATCTGGGCTGGGTTGCAGTGTTGAAAGTGGACCTATTTACCACAGAAGGTACTTTCCCATCTCTGAGAATTTTCTCATGCTCATCCCCAACTTTCTTTCACCGGCTCAAACTTGCCAGTTTGTCAAGGCCCACGTTAACATCTACATTCACCAGAAGATTTTCACTCTCTGTTTTGCCTGATTGACCACAGCACTTCTTGTATGCAAAAATTTTGGTACTCTGTTCATGTTCAGTTGAATAGCCTAAGTCTTTCCTGTGTCTAAGTGTTGCTCCCCTCCCCCCTGAAAAATGACAAGTTCCTGGAAGGTGGCCAGGACAGTGCTTGACACATATACAAGGCTTCAAAAATACTTAAGTTGAATTAATGCTCCCAGACGGCTGCCCCACCCTGTGCCCATGTGTCTTTATAGTGTGTTCTACTCACCTTGAGAAGCTTCTCTTGCATTTCAAGGGCTTTTGCTTCTCTCTGCTCTATCCAGCGGGAAAGAGTACGCAGGGCAGCAGCTCGTGTTGGAATTTGAGGATCATAAGCTGATAAAAGAACCTCTTGGAGCTGTTCTGTGGTTATGCTTCCAGATGTCTGATTTGTAGTAGTGCTGGGCTCACTGACTCCCTTAGGAGTGAATGGAGCATCCGGCTGCAGGCCTGTCTGGGGGGTTTTCTCATGGCTTTGCTGTTCGAGGTGGCTATGAGCTACGTCAGTGTATCTTTCACGATGGGTTTGTTGAGGCTCTTCTATTTTCCCTTCTGGATTTTTTTGGTTCAGAGTACTTTGGGCAGCCATACTGACAGCCTCAGTGGCAAAGGCACCATGGGTAGAGATGGTGATACGGAGATCAGCAGCAAGTTCTTGGATGACAGGGTCAGGGTATGTGTTGGATACCATCTCCAACATAGGCAGCAACTGCTTCAGGACAGCAAAATCACTTGACTTCAACTATAAAATAAAATTTAAAGTGCTAAATCCAAATTAACATAGCAAATGTTAATATCACCTGAGTACAAGGAAACATTCTGGAAAAAAGGGCAGGGGTCAAATGTTGTTCATGGTAAAATCAGCATATCGCCTAGGTCTAGCACTCAATAACTCTTTGTTAAATAATTGTTGAATGAATATGGCTAACATTTATTGAACACTTGCCATGTGTAGGTTCTTTTCTAAAACATACATATTCATTTTCTTATGATATAGTTACTATTGTTATCTATATTTTTTTATTGTTGAGTCAGAGTCTCACTCTGTCACCCAGGTTGGAGTGCAGTGGCACAATCACGGCCACCGCAGCCTCAACCTGCTGGGCTCAGGTGATTCTTCCACCTCGGCCTTCCAAGTAGCTGGAACTACAAGCAAGCGCCACTATGCCTGGCTAAGTTTTTGATTTATTGTAGAGATGAGGTCTCACCAAATTGCCCAGGCTGGTCTCGAACGCTTGAGCTCAGGCAATCCTCTCATCTCAGCCTCCCAAAGTGCTGGGATTACAGGTTTGAGTCACTGCGCCTGGCCGTTATCTATATTTTAAACAGGGGTAACTGAGGCACAGAATGACTAAGTAACATATCCAAGGACACAAACTAGAAGACAGTAAGTTATAAACTCAAGAAGTTGGTATCAGAACGCACACTCTTAACCAATACCTACAATCTCACTTGAAAGAACAAAGCTGAAGGGGATTGGGATGAGTACTGGCAGAAGGAGGTGTCTCCTAGAAAGTGGGAGTGAAAACAATATAAGATTTTACTCTCTACAGAAGCTTTGTTTGAATAATGTTATATGTCTTCCCAAGAAAGGTGCATGTGCAACAATGACAAGTAAGAATCAATGGTAATACCTTTCTATTCGAAAATACTGGAGACATTACCATATAAGGTTTCAGAGGCCCTGAAAATTTAAAAACTTCAAGAGGTCTTAAATCATTTTAGAACAAGGTAGGATATTTACTACTTAATCATTCCTTCACTTCATTAACCAACGAACCAATCAACTAATCAACTAACCCTTTTCATAGAACCTGTATAACATTCTCATTTTACACTTTATAAATCCACAGAATTGTTACTGTTCATTGTTCCTACCAGTGTCCTCCAAGTAAATGAAAGTTTGAGGTATAGGTCAAACTGTAGAATTTGTACCTGTAGAATTTCATCACATACTCAGATTTCTTTTTCTTTTTTTTCCTTGCTCATTACTCAGCTTGAAAATAAATATCTATCTATCTATATCTATATCTATATCTATCTATCTGTATATATATTTGCGTACACATTTAGAAGCTAATGCAAAGTCAACAAAGGGTCAAATTTCTAGCTCCACAACATGTTAGCTTATCTTCACATGTAAAACAACTGATATTCTGACATTACTATATCTTAAGAGAAGAAGAGAATATATATGTATAGAGTAAAAGTATATGTTATCTAAGAAAAGGGTCAACTTTTTCTGGAATCCATGTGGCACTGGAAAAGATATTTTGGAATAGTTTTACTAGTGCTGTCATTATGCTAAACTTCATTCAGTGTCTCTGTTGTATTGTGGACTTTTTTTTCCAAATATCTGAAATGAGAAGATCTATTTTTATCTCTAGTCTATTTATCCTCTTTTTCATTTCTATTCTATATAATAATTTCCTCTTTTAAAAAAACCAAGACAAATAGATCAATGGAACAGAATAGAAAGATCAGAAATAGAACCCATAAATATAGTCAACTGAACTTTGAAAAAGGAGCAAAGGCTTTACAATGGAAAAAAGACAGTCTTTTCAACAAATTGTGCTGGAACAACTGGCATCCACATCCACAAAAATGAATCTAAGCACAGGCTTTATGCTTTTCACAAAAATCGATTCAAAATGGATCATAAACCTAACTGCAAAATATAAAACTATAAAACTCTTACAAGTTATCATAGTAGGAAATCTAGATGACATTGGGTAGGTGACGACCTTTTAAATACAACATCAAAGGAATAATCTATGGAAGAAATAATTGATAAGCTGTACTTTATTAAAATAAAAGAGTAAGAAGACAACTATAGAATGGGAGGAAAAATTTGTAAAAGCACGTCTGAAAAAGGACTGTTATCCAAAATATACAAAGAGCTCTTAACACTCAATAATAAGAAAATGAACAACTCACTTAAAAAAAACGGGCAAAAGACCTGAACAGACACCTCATCAGTGAAGATATACAGATGGCAAATAGGTGCATGAAGACATGTTCAATGTCATATGTCATTAAGGAACTGAAAATTAAAATAATGAGATATCACTATATACCTACCTATTAGAATGGTCAAAATCAAAAACACTGACAACATCAAATGCTGGTGAGGATGTGGAGCAACAGAAACTCTCATTCACTGCTGGTGAAAATGCAAACGGTACAGCCACTTTGGAAGACAGTTTGGCAGTTTCTTATAAAATTAAACATGCTCTTACTTTATGATTTAGCAGTTGAGCTCCTTGGATTTTGGATAAAATGCTTGTAGTGATTACATAAGGAAGTTGAAAATGTATGTCCACACAAAAATCTGTCCATGGTTGTTTAAATAGCAGCTCTAGTCATAATTGCCAAAATTTGAAGGACACTACTGTCCTTCAGTAAGTGAATAGATAAACAAACTGTGGTACAACAAGACAATAAAATTATCCAGCATTAAAAACAAATAAGCTAGCAAGCCATGAAAAGACATGGAGGAGACTTATATGCTTTTTTTTTTTTTTTTTTTTTTTTTTGTCAGAGTATTACCCTGGCCCCCTGGGCTGGAATGCAGTCGCATGCTCACGGCCACTGCAGCCTCAACCTTCTGAGCTCAGGAGATCCTTCCACCTCAGCCTTCCAAGTAGCTGGAACTACAGGTGTGTACTACCATGCCTGGCTAATTTTTAAAAATCTATTGTAGAGAGGAGATCTCACTAAATTGCCCAGGCTGGTCTCAAACTCCTGGCCTCAGGCAATCGTCTCACTTCTGGCTCCCAAAGTGTTTGGATTATAGGTATGAGCCACCATACCCAGCTCTTAAATGCATATTATTATGTGAAAGAAGCCAATCTGAAAGGGCTATATCATACATGTATGATTTCAACTATATGGCATTCTGGAAAAAGCAAAACTATGGAGACAGTAAAAGATCAGTGGTTTCCAGGGGTTGGGGGAAAGGAGGGATGAATAGGCAGAACACAGAGGATATTTTAGGGCACTGAAACTATTCTGTATGATACTACAGAACTATGTCATTATACATTTGTCCAAATTTAAAGAATGTAGACTGAACCCTAATGTAAACTATGGGCTTTGATTGATATGATGTGTCAATGTAGGTTCATCAGTTGTAACAGATATATCACTCTGGTAAGGGATGCTGACAGAGGGAGAGGCTGTGCAAGTGCAGGGGGCAGGAGATATACAGGAACCCTCTGAACTTTTTTTTACCAGTTTTGCTGTGAATCTAATAAGGTCTATTAAAAAACAAACATCTTTTCTCCCTTCTTAGTCACTGTGGGATTCATTCAATTGGGCAACTTCTCTAATCACCATGAGCAAATAGGTGCATTTTGAATCAAATATTTAATTTTTTTTTTTTTTTTTTGAGTTGGAGTCTCACTCTGTTGCCCAGACAGGAGTGCAGTGGCCACTCCCGGCCACTGCAGCCTCGACCTGCTGGGCTCCAGCGATCCTTCCACCTCAGCCTTCTGAGTAGCCGGAATTACAGGCACGCGCTACCATGCCCGGCTGATTTTTTGATTTATTGTAAAGATGAGGTCTCGCCAAGTTGCCCAGGTAGGTCTTGAACCCGCAGGCTCAGGCAATCCACTCACCTCAGCCTCCCAAAGCGCGGGATTACAGGCTGAGCCACCGAGCCCGGCTGAATCAAATAATTTATAAGACAAAGTTAGGCATTCTTTCAGCTTCAGAAGCCTGTAGATTTCCCTATAATCAGAAGAATCTAAGACTACAGTTGCCAACTATTTGTTCACAAATATTCAAGAAATTTTTGACATATAAAGTAATATTCACTTAATTGGTAGATGAGAAAACTGAAACACTAAGTAGTTAACTATTTTTTAAGGGTCACCAAAGGCCACTATCAAAATTGAGAACTGAATATAAAGATCCCATTTTTCTCCTGTCACTATTCTCAAGACAGATTTCATATCCAGATCTCAGAATTCTATTCTAAGGCTGAAGGAGCAACCAGCGAGTGCCAGATTCCTTTATCTGGCTGCCTCTCTTCCAGCGTTTCTGGAATGCTTCAGGATGGAATGAACAGAGCTATATCAGTCCACATCTATGATTTCTTTCAGGAGTGTCAGGGAACCAGTTAGATGGTGGTTGTCTAAATATCTGCAAGTTCTCAAATTTGTTTAAGAACTAGGCATTGGGGTAGGTAGGGCAGGGACTGAGGATGGTGGGTGTGGGAGAGACCTTGCCCTCTAAGGACATGGGGTGACAGCAAGAGGAGAGCATGTATATACTAAAAAAGTCCCATGTGAGATTTTAATAAATACATTCCTGATAGTCCCTAACTAGTAAAAGGTTTATTGTGAGAATCTAATTAAATAAGAATTTTGTAAACTATAAAGCCCTGTACAAATGCAGGAAAATCATATGGAGACCATAATATACAAAGTTCTTTCATAGACTTTAGGTGCATGGTGGCTGAGTAACAATTTATTGTCCAGATATTGTTAAGAACACTAGAGAGGTCTCAATGAAATAAATAATTTTTGTACCATAATAGCAATGTATTTAACTCCCCCCTATTCTCACAATCTAGTTTCAAGTCCTAGAATGTACCTAGGAAAGAGGTAGTGTAAAATCTAGTATAAAGCCTCAGATCAGCTAGGCATGATAACTCAGGTCTATATAATCCCAGCATTTGGGGAGGCTGAGGCGGAAGGATCGCTTGAGCTCAGGAGTTTGAGACCAGCCTGGGCAACACAGTGAGCCTGCGTCTCTACAAAAAATAAAAAAATTAGCCAGGCATGGTGGCATGCACCTAGAGTCCCAGCTACTTGGGAGGCTGAGGCAGAAGGACTACCTGAACCCAGCAGTTTGAGGTTGTGATGAGCCGTGATCATGCTACTGCATTCCAGCCTGGGCGACAGAGTCAGACTTCAACTCAAAAAATAATAATAATAAAAATAAAAAGCCTCAGATCATGGGAAATAATAAAATGGAAAAATAATGAATTATCATAAAAGCCATATCTTAGGAAATAATGAATAGATCTTTGCCTAAAATTCACCTTTGACCACTAATGCCTGCTAGGGAGCTATCTGCTGGTAGTCCTGGAAGATTCTAGATCTTTGGAAGCATTTGGATCAAATGCTTGTAGTGATTTGAAAGAGATGTAAGCCTTTACAAGCCATTGGTGTTAACAGAAGTCATTTTTTTTTTTGAGTTGGAGTCTCACTCAGTCACCAGACTGGAGTGCCGTGGCCGCTCCCAGCCACCGCAGCCTCGACCTGCTGGGCTCAGGCGATCCTTCCGCCTCAGTCTTCCAGGTAGCTGGAATGACAGGCATGCGCTACCATGCCTGGCTAATTTTTTTTTTTTTTTAATTTGTTGTAGAGATGAGGTCTCACCAAGTTGCCCAGGCGGGTCTCAAACCCACGGGCTCAGGCAATTCACTCACCTTGGTCTCCCAAAGTGCAGGATTACTGGCTGAGCCACCGAGCCCAGCAATAGAAGTCATTTTATAGAAATTATATAAAGCTCTGAAAATCTTAACAATGTATATAAATGAAGAGAATTGTAGAAATAGGTGGTTTAATCTCAAAAGCAAAAAGAATCAGAGGGAGCTAGTCAGCAGTTAACTGGAAGCTCTTTTTTTTTAAATTGTAAAACTGGAAGCACTGTGGTTTCCAAGTAAGGGCTTTTTAAGTCAGTTTAATCACCTATTAACACAGGTAAGTGGTTGAAGAATGTCTCTCCACTCTAGGGAAATTCTGAGAAAAGTATGGATTACCTAGAGGATGCCTGTGAAAACACTAAGATGTGAGCCTCTCCTTTTCTCCTAGCAACACATTACTAACATTCACAACATCTCATGGGTGTACCCAGATCTGAAGTTTGCTCACTATGGGTGAGGGCAGTGTTTCTAAACTTTTTAATGCTCATTCCCTTTTGATAAACAAATTTGTCTTTTTAGTTAGAAATTCATCTGTCTTTTCTTTTCTTTTATTCTTTCACTCTACATCCTTCCATTTATCCATCCATCCATCACCAAACTGCTAATTAAGTACCTACTGTGGCAGGTTTATTAAATATGGCAGAAAGTAAGACATCTCTGAACTAGGCTGCTTGAAAGCAACAGTAATTAAGAATGATTGTTCTTTGAAGTTCTATATAATAGCTTGAAATAATGGGAATTTTCTCAAGCTGTTCTACAGAGCACCCAACTTGAGCTCAGTGAAGGAGAGAAAGGACAGCACTCCAGCACAGGAACTGAGTCAACCAGTTCACGCATCAGCATGCAGAAGACTTTAGCGGCTCTTCCCTGTCTCTCTTTCCTTTATTCTATAGCAGACTTCTAGCTTGCTTACCACTACTTCCACCCAGCCTCTAAGCATTTGCTGTGATTCTTTTATATTCATCAACAACACCTACAACACAGTCACATGCTCAGGGTAACTTTTTATGCCAGAGTCTAAGCAATGGTTTTTGGACAAAAACATGACCTAAGAAGTGTAGAGCAAGACCAAGCTAAAGACCTCCACCCCTTTAGAGAAGAGATGTATCTTTTGTCTCCCAATAATGGATCCCTACCCCAGCAGAATCTGGATTTAAAGATTCAGAGCCCAGTTTATAATTGGTAGGCTCTGCTGCTTCGCTGGAACAATATAGTTTTGGGTTTTTCCTAAAGAAGCTCTAGAATGGTCTGCTCAGCTTCCTACAGCAGTGTTTTAGAAGACCCAATGGACCCTGCAACAACATGTAAAAATTGCTTCCTAGGGGGACAGGGAAGAGTTACCAACATAACACTTTTACTGATGACCAACCTTGAAATGTAGAAAATGAATTTGGGACTATAGTTGTCTTGTTCCACACTTTTTCCAAATCAACTCCTCTTCCCAGACACAATGTTCTAAGAATCATTTTAATTGTACAAATTAGAAAAGAAAGAAAAAAAGGTTCAGATGCTGTTAGATTCTGTTTCATTAGCCAAAATACCAAATCCTAACAGGGGACAGAAACAGTATAATGTTAGCCTGACAAAAATTACCTGAAAGTCATGAATTTCTTTCTAATACAAAGAAAGAAAAACCAGTGTTTATAGAAGCCACTTATAAATCCATGAATCAAGCAGGAAAAAAGGATGACTAGATCTAGGGCAAAAGTATAGGGGTGACGTGCTATGTTCACTTAACTAACTGCAAAGTCAGAAGAATCCAGGATGTAATCAGTGAGTCAGGATGGCTCACAGATAGGCAGGGCCAGGCAGAGAGAGGACAACACTAGTTGTCAGTCAGGTGAGTCTCTCTAAGAACACAACTAGTTACTAGTTTACACAGCCAACCCCCAACAATAAGCTTCTAGAAAGGGATTTGGAGATCTCCATGATCTATTTTCCATTTGGGATGTGGTTTGAAACAATACATGTTAAATAAAAAGAAGCAAAAAAAAAAAAATACTCTCAACTTATGGAAACTAAGACTATTTAAATTAATACTTAACTAGGAAAAACAAAATCAATCCAGCCAACTAAATCCGGTGACAATACAACTAAGAAAAACCATTCCATTGGTGAACCGCTCCTTGATAGTCTAATAGCAGGGATATAACATGGCACTAGAAACTGAACCAAAAACTTTTTTTTTTTAAGTTAGAGTCTCAACTCAAAAAACACAGTCCAAGGTGAGTGGATTCCCTGAGCCCAGGGGTTTGAGACTAGCCTGGGCAACTTGATAAGACCTCGTTTCTACAATAAATAAAAAAATTAGCCAGGTGGTATGTGCCTGTAGTTCCAGTTACTTGGAAGGCTGAGGTAGAAGGCTTGCCTGAATCTAGTAGGTCAAGGCTGCAGTGGCCATGAGTGTGCCACTGCACTCCAGCCTGGGTGACAGAGTGAGACTCCAACTCAAAAAAAAAAAAAAAAAAAAAAAGAATAAATTTACAAACTATAAATTAAGGCCAGGTGTGGTGGTTCATGCCTGTAATCCAGCACTTTGGGAGGCTGAGGAGGGAGGATCATTTCAGCCCAGGAGTTCAGTCTGGGCAACATAGCGAGACTTTGTCTCTACAAAAAAAAAAGCTGGCGTAGTGGCATGCACCTACAGTCCC
>CAUYQG010014617.1:0-13310 GCA_963574415.1 Tarsius wallacei | reverse complement strand
TGAGTGGATGGATAGATGAGTGGGTTATTGGGAGGATGGATGGATAGATGAGTGGATGGGTGAATAGATAGATGAGTGGGTGGGCGGAAGGAGGGAGGGATGGATGGATGGATGGTAAGACAGATGAATGCATGCACGGATGAGTGGGTAAAGGGGTGGGTAGACAGACAGATGGTGAGTGGGCAGATGGATGGATGGGTGATGGATGGAGGGATGGAGGGATGGAGGAAAAGATAAGATGGACAAACGGACAGATTGGTGAGTGGGGAGGTGGGTGGATGGATGGATAGATGGATGCGTGGATGGGTAAATGGATGGATGGATGCATGGAGGGATAAACAGATAAGACAGATGGACAGACAAATAAATAGATGGTAGGTGGGTGGCTGCGTGGAGCATCAGTATACCCATCCTGCAGAGTGAAGAAATGTCACGTACAGTAGACCTTCAAAAGAACCCTTCAGCCCTGATACTTTCTTCCCAGCTTCTAGTTGGAACCTCAGGCTCCTCAATCATTGCCCTCGGGTCTGCCGGGCCCCATGTGCTCTCCCTAACATCCACCCCTGGAACATGGAAGCAGTGCACCGGAGCTCCTTTGTGTTTCCAGGACTTGGGATGGGACATCTGAGCATTAGTTCTCCACAGCAGCGGCCCTGCTGACAGAGGGGGAGGAGAAGGACTCAGCACCTGTTCCAGTCACCAGGAGGCCCCACCCTGAAGATAAGGGGGTGGACCAGAATGTTCCTCCAGGAGAGGGTGGTGGCAGATGGAGCCAGAGAGGCTGGGACGCGGGTAGGCCCTCAACAGCTCCTTCCGTCAGCTTGTCTTATTTTGAAGGACAGAGGCAAGGCTGCCTGGTGATGCCCTGAGTCCCAGAGCAGCCATCTGTCAGTAGCTTCCAAGCCAGGTGAGGGCTGGGCAACCCTTCGTCAGGGAGACGGCTGCTTTTGTGGAGACCCGTGCTACCCTGCTGGCCCTGAGAACACCAGGCACAGCTAGAGTCCCGAGGGTCACTTGGAGGAGAAGCCACTCAAACATGGGAAAGAGCCCCTGCACCACCCCAGTCTCCTGGAGGCTGGTGGCTGCCTGGGCTGGGCTCTCGGGCAGGCCTCTTGCTCCTGGTGATAAATCTCTGAACACTGGAAGGGCCTGGTTTCAGGCAAACGCTGCCCAATTTCCTCTCCCAAACCTGCCAAGTCCTTTCTCATTGTTGCATTGTCTGAGAGGTGAGAAAAACAGTCGAGGGTGCACCGCAGGCGACCTCTTCCAAGTTCCCCTTCCCCAGCCCAACTTCTTGGGGAAAAATAGCACGTGTTTTCCAGAGCGGAAAGGTCTTTCTCTCCAGCTTCCAGTAAGAAAGGAACCCACCCCGTCCCTGCCCGGCTGCCAGTGTTTAGGGTAAACAGTTGCCCAGCCTCCCAAGGGACTTTTCCAGAATGTTGGTGACAAGAGCGGAGTCTCGGACGCCATCCAGGAAGTGGCGGACTCAGGGAGGAGGATCTCCCTGCCCTCGTCCTGCTGAAGACTTGTTCAAGGAGCGGTGGCCCTGGCCATCGTGCGCTTGACGAGCAGAACCCCAACCACGAGGCAGACCCCAAACGTCCTGTGCTGTGCTGCTCTAATGCCTGCCACCCAGCCCTGAGGCTGCAAGGAGCAACCCAGGACACGTCCATCACGCCGGCTGGGTACTCACGTGGCTGTCCCCGCACAATGAAATGCCAGCAGAAAGAGAGTTGAGGGAGGAAAGAAGATAGTGAGAGCTTTCTGCAACTGGGATTCTAATAACAAAGCGTCAGGAGCTTCTGCTGGAAATCACAAAGCAGCCAGGAGCACGCCAACTGGGGCCACGCTGCAAGGCTGATGCCTCTGGCTGGCCATTCGACCCGCTGGCAGATTGCTTGGTGTCTTGAGCTGGGGACAAGGCACGTGTGCCTAAATGTCCTCTTAGCCTTCCCTGACGAGCAGGTCAGCTCCTGAGGTCTGCGTGAGGCACGAGTCAAGTTCTACAAAGAGGACGTTGTGTGAGGAGGCCCCTGGGAGACAGAGAAGGGGGGAAAAGAGAGAAGAGAGAGACGAAGAAAGGCAGGGAGATGGGCCCAGAGGGGGGAAGGCCTGGGGGAGGAACCTCAGGGGAGCATGGAGTGAGCTCTGGCAAGACAGGAAGAGAGGGAGAAGACAGGAGGAAGGGGACAGGAGGGAGCGGGAGATGGAGGACGGGTGTCAGAGAGACACAGGGAGACAGACACACACAGACCAGAGGACCCGAAAAAGAGAGGCAGGGAGAGGCAGAGAGAGACAGGGAAAGACAGGCTGAGAGAGGCAGGGAGAGGTAAAGAGCGATAAGAGGCAGGGGGAGACAGAGAGAGGCAGGGAGAGACAGAGAGACAGGGAGAGACTGGAGAAGCAGAAAGAAACAGGGAGAGATGGGAGAAGTGGGGAGAGGCAGAGAGAGAGAGAGAGAGAGGCAGGGAAAGATAAGGAGAGGCAGGGAGAAGCAGAGGGAGGCCAGGTTGGCAGGGAGGGAAGGGACACCGCCCCCCCCCTCCCCGGCTCCCTAGAGGCCCCAAACACGGCTCTTGGGTATAGAACAGTGGTCCCAATCTCGGCAGGAGCAGGAGGTGAGGCAGCCTTGTGTCCTGAGGCTGTTTCCCTGGGGGGTCGGCTACACGGGGTGCAAGGTCACATGCAAAGTTCTCAAGGCCGGCACTGCCCACCAGAGCTCTGTGGCAGTGGACGTGCTCTTCACCTACATGGTTCACCGCGGCGGCCACGGTGCGAGCACTCCAAGAGCCAGCCCGGGAGTTGTGTCTCCAACGTGACTGTATACACGGAGCCCCAGGGCACTCTGCCACGGGTGGCTGGCGGCCGCTGTCCCTGTCAGCACCATTCAGGGTGTTTTCGTTCCTCTGCAGACCTAGGGCAGCCGGCAAGGCTTTTCAGCCAGGCCATGACCCATGAGTGTGCCAGGGATTCCCCCTCCCAACCTGGAGCAGGGAAGCTCTGTCCCCAGGGCCACAGGGGCTGCTCTCTGTGACGTCACAGCTCTGCTCTAACACAGTGTGTCATACGTGAACACAGATAAAGCAGAAGCCCTCAGAGCCAAGGGCCCCCCAACCTGTCACAGATGGCATGTGAGCATCATCAGTGCTGAAGGAAGCCTGGCACCACCTGGGGTCCAGGTGCCCCCCCCCCCACCTCCCCAGAACCTCAGGGACCTCCTGGCCAGGGCCCACCTCCAAGATGACTCGAAACTCAATTGTAGAACAAGCGGTGATATGCCACCCATGCAGCACAGGAAGGCCGAGGGGAGGAGGGCACGGATGAGGAAGAAGCAGGCAGAAGCCACCGAGCCTACTGCCCTGGCTCAACGGGGAGGACAGCCATGAGGGCCTCCCGGACACTCAGGGCAGGGGCTGTACCCACCTGGGCTCCCTGGGGCTGGGGTGGGAGGCCACGTCTGCTTCTCTGGCCCTAGCTCTGAGAACGACTCTGGATCTGAGGAGCTGCTGACTGCTGCCGCCTCCTCCTCCTCCTCCTCTCCTGACTCTGGCTGCACTGTCACTGGAGCAGGGGGTAGCGGGCCAGTGGGATGCTGGAACAGCCAGAGCCCCCCACCCGCTCAGTCTGCGGGCACCACAGGGGGAGTGCTGCCTCGAAGTCACGGCCGGACACAGCCAGCCAGGCGAGTCATCACCGCTGGGCTCGTGGCCACGGCTGGGTTAAAGGGACACTCCAGGCGCTGCCTCTTTCTCTGCCTGCAGCCTCCCTTCCCCTCCATCCCTGGGGATGCTCGGGCCTTCCCTGGGGGCAGGGCTGCCCTCTAGGTGCAGAGGAATGAAGGCCTTTTGCTGGTGGGACAGAGGAGACCCCGGGAGGTGGAGGCTAGCGGTCTCGGGGACTCCCTCCTCTGACTGGACTGTTCCAAGAGCCTCCCTCCGGCCTCTCTCCGTCACACACACATCCAGCCCTCTCTGCCCGGCAACCAGAATGATATTTCTAGTGGCCCCTCTACTCCTCCAGTGCTTTCAATGGCTCCCTGTTGCCCTCAGAACACAGTCCGGGGCTCCTTCACTCGCTAACAAGGCCCGCGTGACCTGGCCGTCTTCCAGCAGATCTGAATTCATCCACAGCCCCGAACTCCACCTCCCCCTCTTCTCCAGCGCAGCAAACAGCAGCTCCGCACAGTCGTGTGTGCACCCATGTCCCCTCTGCCCGAGTGTGTGCCCCCGCCCCACCGTCCGGGCACACTCCTACTCGTCCCTCTACACCCAGCTCTCATGCCGCCATCTCTGGGAAGCCTGCTCCGGCACCCCCAGGCCAAATGAGTCACTCCCTCCTGAGGGCTCCCAGTCCTCGGGGACATGGCTCTATTTTAGCCACCCTTTCAGTCATCATTTGTTTATGGCTCTGTCCCCAGAGGCCCCCAGAACTCTTCAAGGAGGGGCCTGGCCCAGCGTGGGGAGGCGGGGCTTAGAGCTCCGTCATGGCAGGAAAGTCACTCCAGAGGCACATCCTGGGCGGTCCTCTCTGCCGACCATGGAGTCCTGTCACAGCCCACCCAACCTCCCACCCGAGGGGGCTGGCACCGATCACCCCCATCCTAGACTTTGTGCTGTGGCTGTCAGATGGGCAAGGAGGGGTGAGGGAAGAGGCGGGGCCCACAGAGGGCCGCAGGAGGGGCAGGGTGATCTTCAATAAAGCCGGGGGGGGTGGGTCTGCTGGCCGGAGGGGCAGGGGGCCAGGGTGGGGGTGGGTACAAGAAAAACTGCAGAAGGTAGAGTGTGAGAGATTTGAGAAGAAAGGTGACCGGGGCGGGCACGGTTTCCAGCGTCCCCCAAGAGATGACAGCAGAGAACGGGACTTTCCTAAATGAACTTTGGTGCTACTTTGGCCACTAAGTTCGGCACTCCTGAGGCCAAATGGGCCACCTGAGCTCCAACACCATCACACAGTCTAGCGGCCACTAACTTTGAATTAGGTTTTAGGAGCACCCCTCTGAGCCAAGAGAAGGTTTCCCCGGAGAGACAGGGTCAGAAAGAAAACGCTCCTGACAGGAAAACAAGGCAGCTTTCTTCACTGGCAAGAGGAGATTCTCTAGATGAGGAGACTCTGACTTGGAGTTCCTTTTGGAAGCGGTGGCTTCCCTGCCATGATATACACATGTTTTATGTACGTGACACAGCAGACACTTCTCTTCCTAGTGGACCCACCTCTTGTGCCCCCTGGGTGGCCCCAGGAGGCCTACCGATCAGTGTATACAGCTGCCCGGGGTCGAGGGTGGGTGGGTCACCCAGGCAGTGCACTCCCGAGGGTTGCAGAGGACCAGGGCAGAGTCAGTCAGGATCTCCTACGAGTTTTTATAAAAAGCAGTGAAAGGAAAGGGGCTCTTGCTTTTTTAAGGATTACAAGCCCTAAGAACATGGCTTAGGGCTACTAGGAGGCCACAGGTTCTCACTACAAGGTGAGATTCTGCCTGAGAATGAAGCTAACACACAGAAGCAGAGCCAGGAGATGGACAGAGATGCTGGATAGAAATGATGCCACTTGACTCCTGGATCCAGCTATGTCTGAAGTCTTCTTTTGGATCCCCCAGTTATTTTAACAGTTGCAGCATGAAATCCTCTCTGCGTCTCACTAGCCTGAATAATGTCTGTGTCATTTCTAGCCAAAAGTCCTGACTAGTACCTACAGAATGTCCAATTTTTTCCAAGAAGACAGTATATACTTCCAGCAGTCTCAAAATAATCAGATCAACAGAAGTCAGAAACCCCCTCACTCGAAGGACAGCAGAAGTAGCATCTGTTGCTCATTTGTTTTTCACAGCCTTCCAGGGCCTGACAACATGCTTGTGTGCCTCCGTTTTCTCATCTGTAAAATGGAGATCGTAAAACTTGTTTTTCATGCTTATTAAGGAAACTAAACGAGTAACAAGTAAAACTCCTGGACTGTGGTAGGCATGCAGCAGGTTCTCAATCCTCTTCCTTTTCTCCAGTGAGCCCCGGTTTGTACCTTTCTTACTCTTGGAGAACAAAACACCTGAAGTTAAACAACCTTTCCTCCTGATGGCTGGCTGCCGCCCTCCACGGAAAAGGAGGAGGGTGAGTGGATGGGGACGAGGGAAGCTGCGTGCTCATGTTTATTTATCCTACCTGCAGTAAGACAGTTCCCCCAGGAATCGTGAGCTGTAAACAGTACTTCGGGGCGTTCTCCCAGGACAGCAGCTGCACGTCTTCAATTGCACTGTAGGAGACTGAGTTTTCCATGTACCCAGTTGGCTGTGGTGGAAAAAGAAGAGAGAGAGACGTGCAGGGTTACAAAAGCAGGCACGGCACTGGGCCTCGGGAGGTTCCTGAACCCCCACTCTCACCCTGCAGGGAGCAAATGGAGCTGGTGCAGAAACCCGGCCACTTCAGGGACCCCAGGAAGCCCCACTGCTCATGGCGGTGGCGTCCAGCCAGAGGGGGCTCATGGCAGAAACACGTGCGGAGGCGCAGAGCTGGGAACAGGCCGGGAGTGCCTTGAGGGCGAGGACCAAGGCCCATCACTCTTGGCATCCTGGGACTGGCACAGGGGTAGCAGAAGCCCTCCGCCCCTCACCAGCCACGAGTCATCACCTTCTCCTGCCCAGAAAGCACTAGTTTCCCTGCCTACCACCCCATACGCATTTTCCAGTCTCCAGAACTCTGTTCCAAGATGGAAACCTCCATGCCCCGTCTCCCCTGCTCAACGTCCTTCAATGGCTCCTGGCAGCCCAGCCACGAAATCTACATTCCCATCCACAAGAGCCAGGCCCCGAAGGTCTGGTCTCATGTGCGCCTCCAGCCCTGTTCCTCACTGCGTCTCTTGCTGTCTACACTCCCCCCCGCTGGCCTGCTGACAGTGCCTCCAACCCAACCCGCTCCTGTCCCCAAAAGGCCATGGCCCCAACCCTGCGTCTCTGCTTCTGCTCTCTGGGGCTCATCTCAATGGCACTTTCTAGGCGAACCGCACCCTCCAGACCCATAGCCCACTCCGGTTGCACCCTTCCCTGCATGGTCCCTGTCCAGTGCTCACCACACCCTGACTATCTGGAGATGCATACTTTGCCATTTCCTGTCTGCTGTCTGCCTCCAGGCCAGGCTGCAAGGCTCCATGAGGTCAGGCCCATGTCTGTCTTGGTCCCACTCTTTCCCCAGTGCCCGGCCTGTGGCAAGGGCTCAATGACACATGTTGCAAGAACAAAGGAGAGCGGCTATTAGCAGCCATCACTGGGGTGGGGGTGGGGCAAGAGAAATCCACGGCCCCACCATGCTCTGAGTGAGTCCCACTATCATGGACAGAAGGCACCAGGTGACTGAGGGAGATGCCGGCCACCAAGTACCAGCAGTGTCCCTGTCACTCTGGCACCAGGAAGCTGGACCTCAGGAGAACCAGAGGCGAGTCTCGCACAGCCTAGAGGAAGGACAGCTAATACCTCCCAGGCTCTGACGGGCCCCAGGCATGTCTGGTTTAACTGTCACAGAGATCTCATGCAGCAGGTGCCAGGGACGTCCTGTCATGTGGACGAGGAGGCTGAGGCCAGGAGGTCATGTGACTTGCCCAGGATCACCCAGCTAGGAGGGGCATGGTCAGGGCTGAACTTGGCCATCTGACCCTGGAATCAGCACCCGACCACTGTACTGTGCTGTAGGCAAGGGGCAGGTGCAACTCACAGCTTGAGGACCAACAAGTCAATTTCACCATAAAGACTGGGAACCACTGTTAGGTTTGTTCATTTCAATATCTGTCTGCCAGAATTGAGAGCTGCCTCAACTTCCCTGATGCGATCAGTCGCCAGGTTCAGAAAGTACAAGTGACTGTCCAATTGATATTTCATTCATTCCTTCATTCATTCACTCATGCATTCATCCAGGAGACATTTATTGAGCTTCTATGATGTTTCAAGCACCATATTGGATGCTGGGAACACAGCAGTGAATAAGACGGGAGTCTGTGGGGTACACAGACAGCAAACAAAACACCCCAATAAATGTATTGCTAGAGAGTGACCCCCAGGGCTGCACAAAGAATCAAAATGGGGTGTGGTGACAGGTGGCTGGGAGCAAGAGTAAAGAGTATCCCAGAGCTCAAGGCCAGTGCAAAGGCCCTAGGGCGGGAACAGCTAGGAGCATTCTGGGAGGAGCAGACTGCCAGATAGAGGGAGGGCCAGGTAGGTGATTCCTTGGGAGAGATGGGCAGGCCACTCCTGAAGGGGCTAGACTGTCCTACTGGGGGTCGTGGTCTTCCTCCCAGTGGATGGAGTGTTGCAGGAGCTATAGCCAAATTCCACTGAGAGTGCTGTGGGCAACAGACTCGGAAGGAGAGGGTGGTGGCATGGAGCCAGCTGCAGGCTGCCATGCACGTCCAGGTGAGCACGAGGCTGCTCGGGTCCTGCAGGCACGGGGGTGAGGAAGCCAAGCCAACCTTGCCCTTCTCACCTGCGCCTCAGGAGGGCCCCGGGCCCCCAGTTCCGAGCTGCTGTGTCCTGCCTAAGAAGGCATGCTCTGTATCAGCATGTCCCAAAATCATGGTTGTGGGCCCCCTCCACCACCCTGCTGTCTTCCTGCATCCCAGGCATGGCCATCCCCAAGCGTGCAGTGTGTGACTCAGCCCTGACTGCCGTCTTGTTCTGAGCTGCACAGCGGAGACGGGCCTTGGCGGCTGCTTCTCTGCTTATTTTTCTAGCCCACAGTCACGTATTTCTTGTGTTTGCTACCGGTCACCTGCCTCCCAGCTAGCGTTTAGGCACTGTGGGAGCAGGAGGGCTCCCTGCTGTGGTCCGCATCCTAAGTGGCGCCTGCCATTTAGGAGGTGACTGGTGTTTTCTTAACATGTGGATGAATGTCTGACTAAAATAAAGAAAACGTATTGCCCATAATCACCACCCACAATGCACTTGGGAACAAGATGCTTTCTTGTTATTTCCTTAAATTAAATTTTAAAACCTCCTTGGGAAGCAACGGCAGCTACTCAGGTCCCCAGGCACTGTCCCCCTCTCTCTTTTAAAGGTCCAGCTGGTTCGCCCAGCCTTGATACCCAAAAAGGCTGGCAAACAGGGGCAGAGATGTGTCTGGGCAACCTCTGGACCACAAAGATGCAGAGATACAAAAACCCACTCCCAAATCCCAACAGCCAGGAGTGCTGCCACAGTGCTGCAGGGAACAGCACGACCACAGGGAACAGACTGGAACAGCCAGGCCAAGTGGGCAACCAGACTCGTGTCTTTAGTGTTATACCTAGAGCCCGCGTGCAGAAAGCCACGAGGCTTCTACTTCCCACTCGTCTCCTCAAAGACCCCGAGTCACACTCTGTGGGTGAATAGCACTCACGTTTGCACGTGCGATCTGATGGCAGGAAGGGTCCGGCCACACGAGGCTACCTCTCTCACGGCCCTGCCTGAGCCATCTTAATATGGCCTTGCTCCAAAGCCACAACAAGGCTTTCTGGGAAAAGGCTGGGTATAAATAAATACACGCTGTTTTTTACAAAAGCAGAGACATCACTTGCCTGCCGTTGGATGCAGCATTCAGCTAAAAGCAGAGTTTTGAGAACCAAGGAGGCCTGTGTTTAAGCTACCGATTGTGACCTTGGGCAAGTTATCATACCTCTCTGCAGTAACTTCCAATGACGAGATGAAAATTTCTTTAAAGGCAGAATTACTGGGAGCATTGAAGGAGATCCAAGTTATCAAGGACTTAGCACAGTACTTGGAACAAACTAAGAGCTCAGTAAAATGAACGACTGTGAAAGAGATTGCACTTTATCTCGGGGGTCCTCCTCTCCAGACCCATAATCCAAGCCCAAGCGGGAGACGAACACTAGACAAGCCCGGGACTAAGGGACACGTCTCAAAACCAGCACTCATCACTCATAGGAGGGCTCGAGTCACTCCCCCATGCAGGAGAGATTCCGGAGGGCAGGATTCAAGGTTCGTGGGCTCCCAGGTAGGATCCTGGGACACAAAAGGGGACATGAGGGGGAAACCGAGGACACAGAACGAAGCGTGAACTTCAGTGGCAACACACTGACAGCGGTTCCCAGGTGTGAACACATACTGTATCCTGCGGTGGGACCGTCACAGGGCAGCTGACTGTGGGGTGTGGGGCCTTTCTCTTCTCGCTTTTTTGCAAGAAAAAGCTCATTTAAACAACAAACGTTCCTGCACAAGAGCACGTGAGGCTCATGGAGGACATGGGGAGCGGGGGACCCCCAGGATGCTCCCGGTTGCTGCTGCTCTTTGGCTTCAGACGTGAGCTGGGGCTGCCTGGGGACTCCCACCCCCACCCCCTCCTTTCACAAAGTCAGGACTATTTTAAGAGAACTGGTCACTCCCTGGTAAGCTGAACACGGTGACTGGCTCTTCAGCAGAGGGGATTCTGGCATGGGTGGGAGGCTGGACTTAAACTTCTCCACCAAAGGAAGCTGGGAAATGAGTTTGAAGAGGCACATCTAAGAGGGCAATAAGCAGACAAAGCATTATGTTTCCTCTAAATGTGATAGCACTGTAAGGTGTACAGTACGATCCCCTTTGTAGAACATTCTGGAATAAACGGCAGGGACTGAAACTAGACCAGTGGCTGCCAGTAGCTGGGGCAGGGCTGCTACGCAGGGCAGGGGGACCCATGGGGATGACGGGAGCGTTCTCCATCCTGTGGCGGTGACTCGATTGCACGCTAAAAGGGCGAATTCTTCTGCATGCAAATTACAACGCAGACCTGACAACGAGTGAGCCCAGAAGGTCAGCTGGAAGACGAGAGGCAGGATAACATCTTCCGAGAAGATCACCTCAAAACCGCTCATGAGCACGGTGGCGTATGAGCAGCCTGGTTATTTTTACACGATTTTTTACACAGCCAACATCATCCAGCACATACAATCCCGTACTGCCTTTTCCTGTTACACCATGTCGATATCCCCTGTTCTGCAGAAGCCTCTGCCACCAGGTGTTTGATTACCGCTCCTGCCCCCACCCAGGGAGGGGCCATTGTTTCTTTTATGCTGCCATAAACAACTCTGTGGCAAACACCCTTGTGAAACATGTTTTTCTACCCTATATTTAGGATTATTTCCTTAGGCCAGATTCCCAGAAATGGAATTACTGGGACAAAGGGCAAGATCGTATTTTACATTGTTGCCAAATTGCTCTCATTAGATAGATATTAAAGCAAACCGGGGAGCCTGGCCAAGGCTGAGGGGCCTCTGTCCTTGGCCACTGATGCGACGGGGCCAGGGATGGTCAGTGTTCTCACCCAGGTGAGTTCGCTGTGGCTGCTTGGAGCCGAGTGCCCGCAAGGTGACTGCGCTGTGCAGGCGTCAGGGACTCGCAGCCTGGCCCCCGGGGACGCTGCCCTCCCATGGGAGTCGGGGAGTGGGAATGACCTGTGCCTTTGCCCTTTTGCTCTCGGGGACTGACATGGGATGGTCTGGGGGGTCTTGCGTTTGCTAGACCTGGAATAGACACCCCTTCTGCCTTTGTCTCCTGGTAAGCTCCCTGCTCGGCAGCCTTCCACATTGAAGCCGGGCTAGAGAAAGAGGGGCCTGGAGGGGCCTTGTGGATGACCCATGTGACCCCAAAGGCCTTCAGAGCTGACATTTCAAACCAGGCACCTCCTCGGACTTTCCACCCAGAGTGGGTGAAAAACAGAGTGGCCAGAGCCCCCCGAATGGCTCCCCACCTGGACCCCCAGGCTGGCACGAGGCCCCAGCCTTTGCCTTCCTGCCTCTCTGGGGAGCCAGCTTTCCTCTCTGTCCAATCCTGCCTTGCTGGTCTCCATGGGGATCCCTCTAAAAGCGACTATGAATCCTGATGTCCAGGCTGACTCAAGGTGCACATCCTGGGCAGGGGAGGAAGTCCCCAGACCCCAAAGGAAGTGGCTGGCCTGGAAGATCCTTCCAGGAGCTCACTCTCGAGGCTGCAGGACAGGAGAGGCCAGAAAACTCTTGCCCCATTGGGGACCGGGCTGACAGGTGGCTTGTCACGGGGCCTGCGGCCTAGGCAGCCTGCTGGGTGTGCATGCCAGGGACGAGATTCCTCTCTCTATGCATGCAGGCCACCGGAGTCACCAAGCAGCACAGCCGGGGTCCACGTGGTACTGCCCGCAACCCCCCTCCCAGCATAAGGAAGCATGTGACGGACTTGAACACACAGCCTGGGGTGCCCAAGGAGAAACACCAAGTCAGATGGCCCAGGAGCCCCTTCCAGCCCTACTCAGATAGCCAATAACCACAACGGCAGTAAAGGTAATGAGGATGCCATCACTGTACATCATGTTGATGCCACAGGCCTCAGTCCTCACCTCCCTTGCTGCATGTCCAGAATTTGAGGTGAAATTCACATAACATAAAATTAACCATTAACCATTCTAAAATACACTGTTCAGAGTGGCATGTAGCACATTTGTGATGCTGTGTGACCAACACTTCCATCTAGTCCTGAGACATTTTCACTCCCAGGGAAACCTGACCCATGAAGCAGTCATTCCCTGATACCCCAGCCCCAGAAGCCCTAACCTGGGATCTCCCTACGGGGCCTTGCCTACTCAGAACCCTTTATGCATGTGGAATCATACTCTTTGCGGTTCTCTGCATCAGCCTCTGTTCACTTAGTGTTTTTAAGGTTCATCCATGCTGTAGCATGAATCAGAACCCATTTCCTTTCTATTTATTTGTTTGTTTTTAGAGACAGGGCCTTACTTGTTGTCCAGGCTGGAATGCAGTGACACCATCATAGCTCACTGCAGCCTCCAACTCCTGGGTTCAAGTGATCCTGCTGCCTCAGCCTCCTGAGTGGCTAGAACTACAGGCAGGCACCACCAAGCCTGGCTAGTTTTTTTACTTTTTTGTAGACATGGGGTCTCGCATGTTGCCCAGCCTGGTTCAAACTCTTAGCCTCAAGTGATCCTCCTGCCTCAGCCTCCCAAAGTGCTAGGATCACGGGTGTAAGCCACTGTGCCCCACCAGAAGCTCATTCCTTTTTATGGTTGAGTAACATTCCATTGTGTGGGTCAGTCATGTGTTGTGTGTCCATCATCCACTGATGGACACTTGTGTCGTTTTTACCTTTTGACTACTGAGAACAGCCTGCTATACACATAGCTTCTTCAGTGCTGATGGAAGGACATCTGTTATGCAAATGGCACCCTACCAAGCGCCACCCACACAGAAATGCCCAGGTGCCCTGGTTAACATTCACACCCACTTCTCTGGGCCTCAGTTTCTTCTTCCTAGCATGTGGATAAATAGGATAGATACAGCCCCCTCCCAGAGCTACTGTAACGTTAAATGAGGGGATA
>CAUYQG010014613.1:0-24507 GCA_963574415.1 Tarsius wallacei | reverse complement strand
ATGATATGATAATTAAAAGGAGAAAAATGTTGCGGCAACAGAAAAAGAAAAGATGGCTGTCGATACCTTTAGTATCCGTGTGGCAGGCTTTTTCCTCTGGCCTGTATTTTGGCAAATGGAAGAGTGTCTACAGCCTGGTTTGCCCGTCTGCCCTCCTGGATGCTATTAAAGCTTTGTTTTGTTGAATAATCAGATGCCCAACTCTGTTGCCTTGTGGAAGTTGAGTAAATGCAGTGCTTCTGAAAGTGGTCTCTTCTCCTTACCCCACGAGTCTTCTGGTACTACCATTTTGGGAAGCCAAGCAAGGATAGTTAATTGACCAGAACACAGCTGTGGAAATTTGACCTGAAGTTAGTGAAATAAAACTTTGAAGAGTGTCTGCCTAGTATTTTGTGCTCATATCTTTTGGGTGGGAACCCTTTTGCAAGAAAGGCTTTGTATGTGAAGATAAAAAGATAGTGAATGGAACTGTGAAGGTAGATCAATATATATGCAGTTATATTGTTTACGTTGGTTCACCCAGCCTTTTTGATGTTAGGGGCAAGGAAGAAGTGTTTACTTTTTAAAGTTTTGGCCAAACGATTTTTGACATTTCTGGAGTCAAATTCTAGACAATGTTAATTAAGTTGGTCTACCTTTAATAACAATAAGATATTTGGGGTATAAAAAAAGAAGAATGTTTTCCTAGTTAACTTAAAAACTTTGTCCCACTGTTTTTTTGTTTTTTGTTTTTGCACCAAACAGCCTTAGTAGGTTACCAAGAGCATCAAATTTGGGCCCTCACAATATCTCAGAGCAGATCCAACATGTGTCTGGTATTTCTCCATTGTGGAGAAAAATTGCTCAGTTAACTGTAATCAACCACCTATGCATTAGAAAACAGCAATTCAAATAATCTGTACATTTTACATAATTTAACAACACATTTCTTAAAACTTAGCAACACCTTAGAAAGCTTAATACAAATGGATTGAAATATGTGTGCAATTTCTGTCAAATATTTCAGAATGTTTTCCTTTCCTTTGCATTGAGACAATTAAAAACTTAACACAAACTACATGTTAGAATGAATAATTTAAAGGACATACTGTTGTTTCAAACATAAACATTATCTATAAATAGAATTCTTTATTTGTGACAGCATCAGCTTTTATTGAATTGTTTAATTTACCTAATGTTAAATTGTTGTCCATAATGTCTTCCTGGAAAAATAGGATTATTTGTAAGGTTTTTATAAATCCACAATTTATATATAAATATAATTGGAATCTGGGGTGACTCTTAATAAATCTACTATTTCTAATTCAGTGATGGCCCCTAGCTGCCTGATACATTTTGTAAATTTAGCATCTGTGTATGTGTGTGTGTTTGTGCTCATGAGGGTGTGTATTTGCATATGCTTGTGCATCTGTATGCATGCATGTGTTTGTGTGTGCCTGTGTGTATGTGTTTGTGTGCATGTGTTTATGCGTGTGCATGTGTTTATGCACGTGCATGTGTCTGTGTATGTCTGCTTGTGTGCATGTGTGCGTGTATATGTGTTTGTGTGTATGCATTTATGCATTGATGTACCTGTTTATGTGTGTATATGTGTCTGAGTGTATGCTTTTGCATGTATATGTGTATGTGTGTGTGTATGAGTGTATATGTGTTTGTGCATGTGTGTGTTTGTGTTTGTGTGTATATGTGTTTGTGTGTGAGTGTACATACTGTATCTTCTCAATGGATTTGTTGCCTAATATTTTGTGTGAGTAACTAAGCTCTTCATATCATGGGAAACCTTGCTGTAAAGATGTACATCAGTGCCTCCGATTTGGCACATATTTTCACATTTGATTTTTTAAAAGACAGCTTTTCGTCAACAGTTTCTACCCATTCATTTCTATCCATTTCTTCATGACTTGTGGCAAAAAGAAAGTGTTTGTATAAAGCTGGCAGAAATGTTTTCTGAATGACAAGTCACAGTGTAACCTACGTGGACATCTGTGCATATAGTGGAATGAGACATCATGCCTTATCTAAAGTCCAAGAGTTGCTAATGTGCATTTCCCAAAAGGCTGTGATGAGTGACTGGCTCCATGTGGTCAGATGACTAAACTTTGAATGCTAAAAAAATAACTAAAATTCAAATAGATACCTGCCATGAGTTAAATTTTGGTATTTTATTCTGAGTAGGATCACACGTAGTATGCACATCCACAGCAGCTTTGTGGATAATTCCTGCAGAATATGCCTCTCCTCAGTCCACTCACCATTCAGGTGAACTGTTGGGTGGTTGCCTCAGTTCTCCACAAAAACTTGCCTGAATGGCGATTCTGAGGTAGGTTCTGCACACTGCTGTGTAGACAAGCAAGGACATGGAAGGAAGAGGGCCAGTGATAGACAGGACTCACCCTTAGATAGCAGTGGAAACACATGCATCATTTAAGTACTGGTTCCATATTATTTACAATGACTTTGATCCAAATGGAATTTTCTAGATCTGTGATGCAGCACATTTATACATAACGATAAGTAAGAAAAACGTTTGTAAATTCCACTGGCCAGACAATCTGAGCCAAAATTTGCCTCAAACGACTTGTCAGGTGGTTTTAGCAAGCTGGCTGGGTGTCTGGGAGTTAGAGGGTAGATGGCCAGGCAACTGCTGGGTCTCTAGCTTTAAAGCAGGTAAAGTCCTAAGAACTTTTCCGGAAGGCATTATGTATTTAATCTATTTCTAATCATGCAAGAACCAGTATTCATGGTGGCAGCTTTATATGGGTTCAGGGCAGGAGTAGTATCCATAGATAAAAACCAGCAGAGTTGGTTGGGTCCCTCTCAGCTCCTCCTGTGAATGAGAAAACAGTGAGAGGGACACACTGTGGGGGGCAACCAGGGGACCCACTGAGTCATAGTCAAGGCCTGGGGTGTGGTTGCAGGCAGGTGAACAATTGGACCCATACACACGGCTCTTGTTCCAACAAAACAAGGCACTCGCCCCACTCAAGCTGGGTGAGTGCTAAGTTGACACTTGACGCTCGTCAGAGAGCAGGGCCAGCAGGAGAAGGGTGTCTCAAGGCTCCAGGGCCAGAAGGTGGAAAACCCACATCCCCCAAGGTCAGTGTTGCTGAGATAGGGCCGAGGGCAGAGAAGAGCAGGACCCTCCAGTGGAGACATTGCAGCTGGGACAAGAAAGGCTGCTCTGGAGCTCCTGCTGGAACTTGGCTTGAATGTGGAGCCACAGCCCTGTAAAGGTGTGTCTGAATTTGGAAGAACTGCCCTGAGCTACCAGAGCCTGTTCCTGTGTCTGACAGCTCATCAGGCTCTACTCCATGAGATGCTCTAAACTTCCAAGTCCTCTCTGTCCATGATCCTCTCCCACCCTGAGCAGACCCAGCTGCCTCTGCCTTCGGACAGTGTGGGCATCTTGCTTTGAGCCACACCAGGCACCTCCATGCTGGTCTCCACCCAGGCTAACAGCATCCTGCTGTCCTGCGTAGGGAATATTCCTAGGAGCCTACACTGGCCTGGGGTTAGCACACATCCTGGGAACCCAGCTTGAGCAGGCTGAGGCAGTGGGGCCAGCTGCAGGGTGAACAACCACGAGCCACATGGTGAACCCCAAACACCCCTGTGGGGGATAGCAGGGCTACCCATCACCAACCCTGGCATGCCTGGAGTCTCCTGGGAGGCTCAGTGCAATCAGGATTCCAACTCAGTGGGTCTGAACTGCAGCCTGAAGTTTCCCACAGGCCCAGATGGTCCAGGGAGAACACTTTTGAAATGTCTGTCATTTACAAGAACTCAAGGCTGGGCTTGGTGGCTCAGCCTGTAATCCCAGCACTTTGGGAGGCCAGGGTGAGTGGATTGCCTGAGCCCACAGGTTTCAGACCAGCCTGGGGCAACTTGGTGAGACTTCATCTCTATAATAAATAAAAAATTAGCTGGGTGTGGTTGCACGCACCTGAATTCCAGCTACTTGGAAGGCTGAGGCGGAAGGATTGCCTGAGCCTAGCCGGTTGATGCTGGAGTGGCCGTGAGTATGTCACTGCTCTCTAGCCTGGGCGACAGAGTGAGACTCCAACTCAAAAAAAAAAAAAGAACTCAAGTGTACAAGCATACACATAACTCAATATTACTACTTTAGTCACTACTTTTTACCCAAAATAATATAAGCCAGCCCAAACACAAACTTTATATCCAATAATTTAATAAACTTCTTAAATATTAATAAATAAAATTATCTCATGCAACTGTCAGTTATTGCTGCATAACAAATAACATCCCAAATCACAGTGGCATGCAACAGTCTGTAGTCATGTCTCATCCAAGGGTCTTCGTGTCTGCTGGGCGACCCTGCTGTGAGTCTGCGGGCGGCTGAGATGGCACTGCCATGTGTGAATTCAGTCTGGTACCCACTGCTCACAGGCAGCTACTGAGCAGAGAATCTCTCATGGCAGAGGTTAGATATTCCTGAGAACAGAAACATGTGGGGCCTCTAAGGGAGAGACTTGACCTGGGGTGCCACTACCTCTCCACATTCCATTGTAAAGCAAGTCACACACACAAGACCAAGGTAAAAAAATGCCTCCCAAAGAGATATCAGCAGATTGAGGGAATGTTTGCTGACTAATGATATACTCTATCAGTTCCTAAATTATGATGATGTGTCCATCAGAAGATACAAAGGACTCTGGGTATTTTCCAAAGAGGAGAGTCAAAAGTGATGTGAAAAATAACTTCATTGTCAAAATAAGTGTATCACAACATAAAACTTGGATGCACAAGTTTTAATTTGTTTGTTTAAAAAAATCATTTTTATGCTCTTTATAAAAGTCAAACTTCATACTTTTCTAACTGACTGCATCCAGTTCTTATTTATGCTTCCAGGGCCCTGAAACCTATCTACAAAGGCTTCTGAAAGCTAGCAAGTAAAAGTTTCCTTATTTCTCCTCCTTCATAAAAAAATCTTTTAAAGGGGAAATAAAATTACCAGAATATTCATTCTTTTAAAAAAAAATTTATAGACATAGGGTCTTGCCCTGCTACTCTGTCTGGTCTGGAACTCCTAGCCTCAAGCGAGTAGCTCAGCCTCCCAAGTAGCTGGGACTACAGGTATGTGCCACCATGCCCAGCTATTTTAAAAATCTTTTTGTAGAGATAGGGCTTTGCTGTGTTGCCCAGGCTTATCTGGAACTCCCAGCCTCAAGTGATCCTCCCATCTCTGCCTCCCAAAGTACTGGAATTACAGGCATGAACCACTATGCCTGGCCAGAATCTCCATTCTGATGTCTCCATGCTGGGCTTTGCAGGCCAAAGGTGTAAGAACGAAAGGCACCACGAAGTCACTGGAGTCAGCTCGGGGTCTTGGAACACTATCTGAACAGCCATTGTCCTGGGTCCCCGGCAGGTGGTCCTGGCCCCTTAACTGCTCCCATCATTTCAGTGGCAGATGGACCTACTGCCTTCCCTCTCCAGGCTTTCCATTCTCCATCCACAAATGTGCTTCCTGGTGCTGCCTACCCTGACAGTCAACATCTACAAATCTGGGATATGCTGGAAGCTTTCTGAAGTCACTATTTCCCTAGTGTGGTTAGCCCTGTCGAGTCACTGGCTGCAGCTCTAGAAAGTGTATCCTGTAGTTTCCTTTTTCTGTTGGTGTCTTTGCTTGATTTTGGTATCAGGGTAACACTGGTTTCATAGAATGAGATACAGAGGAATTCCTCCTCCTCGACTTTTGGAAAGTCTCAGTAGAATTGGCACCGGCTCTTCTTTGTACGTTTGGTAAAATTCAGTTGTAGCTGAGGAGGAAGGGTCTCCTAAAACCACAGGTGGAGGCTGTGGTGGCCATGAGTGTGCCGCTGCACTCCAGCCTGGGCAACAAGAGTGAGACTCCAACTCAAAAAAGAAAAGAAAAGAAAGAAAAAATTTCGGCAGTAAATCTCTCTGGTCCTGGGCTTTTTTTTTGTTGGGAGATGTATTACTGATTCAATTTCATTGTTCATTATTGATCTGCTCAAGATTTCTAGTTCTTCCTGCTTCAGTCTTGAGAGGTTGTATTTTTCCAGGAATTTATCCATTTCCTCTAGGTTTTCTAGTTCGTTGGCATAGAGGTGTTTATAGTCATTTCAGATGATCTTTTATATTTCTTTTTTTTTTTTTTTTTTTGAGTTGAAGTCTCACTCTGTCGCCCAGACTAGAATGCAGTGGTACACTCCCAGCCACCGCAGCGTCGACCTGCTGGGTTCCGGCGATCCTCCCACCTCAGCCTTCCAAGTAGCTAGAACTACAGGCGCATGCTACCATGCCCAGCTAATTTTTTATTTATTGTAGAGATGAGATTTTGCCAAGTTGCCCAGGTGGGTCTTGAGCCCGTGGGCTCAGGCAATCCACTCACCGCAGCCTCCCAATGCGCAGGATTACAGGCTGAGCCACCGAGCCTGGCAATCTTTTATATTTCTATGGTATTAGTTATAATGCCACCTTTATCATTTCAGATTGCATCCCTGAGGAACATAGATGCAAAAATCCTCAACAAAATACTGGCAAATCAAATCCAATAGTACATTAAAAAGATAATCCATCACAAATGAGTGGGTTTTATTCCAGGGATACCAGGATGGTTCAACATCCACAAATCAATAAATGTGAGTCACCACATAAACAAAATTAAAAACAAAAACCACTCCTATTCAACATAGTACTAGAAGTACAAGCTGGAGCAATCAGGCAAGAAAAAGAAATAAAAGGCATCCAAATTGTCAAGGAGGAAGTCAAACTATTTAAATTGATGTAGAGAGGCATTCAATAAAATCTAACATCCCTTCATGATGAAAATCTTCAGCAAACTAAGCACTGAAGGAATATATTTCAAAATAATAAGAGCCATATGTGACAAACCCATAGCCAACATCATATGTAATGTGCTGAAGTTGGAAGCCTTCCCCCTAAGAACTGGAACAAGACAAGGAGGTCCACTCTCACCATCCCTATTCAATAGAGTACTGTAAGTACTAGCCAGAGTAATCAGACAAGATAAAGAAATAAAAAGGCATCCAAATTGGCAAGGAAAAAGTTATTTTTTGGAGGGGTACAATTCAGGGTTAAGAATACAAATGATCATTATGCAAGTACCCTTGCTGATGAGGTGTGCCCTACCCCAGGCAGAATCTCACTACTGCCAATCCCGAATCCCACCACCACTGGCAATTTTCCACTACTGACAATCCTTTTCTTATAGTATTCAAGATAATTGTTCAAGGTCCACTTAAGAGTGAGAACATGTGATACTCAATTTTTGTTTCTGTGATAGATCACTCAGTATTATAGATTCTAAGTCCATCTAAGTTGTTGTGAAGTTCATAATTTTGTCCCTCTTTATGGCTACATAATATTCCATTGTGTATATGTACGACATCTTTTTTATCCAGTCCTCTTTCAGTGGGCAGCAGGATTGGTTCCATGTTTTTGCTATTGTAAACAATGTTGCAATAAACATGCGTGTGCAGGTATCTTTTTTATAGAGTATTTGAGACCCTCTGGGTATATTCCCAGAAGGGGATTACAGGATCGTATAGAAGGGGGATTGCAGGGTCAAATGGAAGGTCAATTTTTAGACCTTTTAGGAATCACCAAACTGTTTTCCACAGAGGTTGTACTAGTTTACATACCCACCAACAGTGTGAAAGTGTTTCCTTTTTCCCACATCCTCTCCAGTATCTGTTGTTTTTTGAGTTATTGTTGATGGCCATCCTGATTGGAGTTAGGTGGTATCTCAGTGTGGTTTTAATTTGTATTTCTTTGATGACTAGTGTACCTGTTGACTGCTTTTATGTCTTCTTTTGAGAAGTGCCTCTTCATATATTTTGCCCACTTTGTAACTGGGTTGTTTGTTTTTTTCTTTTTGGCACGTTTGAGTTCCTTGTAGATCCTAGATGTCAGAGCTTTGTCAGATATACAGTTGACATATATTTTTCCCATTCTGTGGGGCATCTCCCTGCCCTCTTGATGGTTTCTTTGGCTTTGCAGAAGCTTGTCAGATGAGGTCCCACTTATCTCTTATGGCATGGACACTTGGGGTTTTCATCAGAAATTAGTTGCCAGTTCCAACTTCCATAAGGGTGTCTCTTGCATTTTATAAGGTTCTTATAGTTTGAGGTTTTACGTTTAGGTCTTTGATCCATTTAGAGTTTACTTTTGTGTATAGTGATAGGTAGGGGTCTTGTTTTAATCTTCTGCATGTGGTCAGCCAGTTTTCCCCGCACCATTTACTACGTTCTCCTCTCCCCAGTGGTTGGTGATGGAGACTTTGTCCCAGATGAGTTGTTTGAAAAATTGAAAAAAAATTAAAAAATTAAAATTGAGGTTTTGCTTCTGGAATCTCTATCCTGTTCCATTGGTCTATATGCTTGTTCTTGTACCAATACGAGACTGTTTTGATTTTTGTGCCTTTATAATAAAAGTTTAAAGTCTGGGAATGTGATAGCTCCTGCTTTGTTTTTTTGTTTTGTTTTGCTTTGGTTTTGTTTTTTGCTTTTTTTTTTTTTTTTTTTTTGCTGAGGATTGTTTTGGCTATTTGTGAATTCCTGCATTGTTCTTTCCAGGTCTGAGAAGAATGCTGCTGGTAATTTAATGGGCATTGTGTTAAATCTGTGAATTGCCTTAGGTAGAATGGACATCTTAACAATGTTGATTCTTCCAATCCATGAGCATGGAATATTTTTTCCGAAAAAGATCCTGCATAGCCACAGCAATCCTAAATTAAAAAGAACAAATGTGGAAGTATCACAATACCAGACTTCAAATTATACTACAAGGCTGAAGTAACTAAAATAGCATGGTGCTGGTACAAAAATCGACAGATAGGTCAATGGAACAGAACAGAGAACTCAGAAATAAAGCTACATACAACAACAAATTGATATTCAACAAAACTGATAAAAATAAACAAGGGGGAAAGGACACTCTATTCAGTAATTGGTGCTGGGAAAATTGGATAGCCATATGCAGATGAGTGAAACTGGACCCCTATCTCTCATCATATACAAAAATGAACTCAAGATGGATTAAAGACTAAAAAGTAAGACTTGAAAGTATACAAATCCTAGAATAAAACCTAGGAAAAACTCCTCAGAATATAGGCCTAGATAAATAATCTATGATGAAGACCCCCCAAAGCAAATGCAACAAAAACAAAAGTAAACAAATGGAACTTAAATAAACTAAAAATCTTCTGCACAGCAAATGAAATAATCAACAGAGTGAATATAAAACCTACAGAATTGGGAAAAAATATTTGCAAATTATACCTCTGACAAAGGACTAATATCCAGAATCTACAAGGAACTCAAACAACTCAACGGGAAAAAAATAATTCTATTAAAAGGTGAGCAGAGGATATGAACAGACATTTTTCAAAAGAAAGCAACCAGCAAACATATGAAACAATGCTCAACATAACTACTCATCAGAGAAATGCAAATTAAAACCACAATAAAATGCAATCTTACACCAACCAGAATGGCTATTATCAATAAAAAGTCAAAAACCAACAAATGTAGATGAAAATGTGGAGAAAAGGGAAAACACTGTTGGTGGGAATGTAAACTAGTTCAACCTCTATGGAACCCAGTTTGGAGATTTCTCAAAGAATCAACCCAGCAAACCCATAACTAGATATCTACCCAAAGGAAAAGAAAGCATTATATTAAAAAGACACCTGCACTCATATGTTCATTGTAGCACTGTTTACAATAGCAAAGTCGTGGAACCAACCTAAGTGACCACCAGTGGTTGACTGGATAAAAAAAATACCCATATATACCATGGAATACTACACAGTCGTAAAAAAGAACAAAACCATGTCCTTTGCAGCAACATGGATACTAAGTGAACTAACTCAGAAACAGAAAACCAAACATGCGTTGTTCTCAATTATATGTGGGAGCTAAACAATGGGTGCACACGGACATAAAGATGGAAATAATAGACACTGGGGACACCAAATGGGGGGAGGGGATGAGGATTTAAAAACTACCTATCAGGTACAATGTTCACTATTTGGCAAATGGGGACACCAGAGCCCCATCCCCACCAGTATGTACCATGCCCATGTAACAAACGTGCACTTGTGCCTCCTGAATCTAAAATTAAAAAAAGAAATAAAATGTAACCATCTTTGTATGCTAAAGCCTGAGTGTGAAAACTTACCTAATTTTCTAGATTTTGTTTCCTAAAAAGAAGAGATTAGCTTGGGATTTGTGGGGACCACTAGTAACAAAGTGACAAAAATAAAAATGATGCCTCTCCTTGTTGGATGGCCCTGCTGCACCACACATCTTGGGTTTGTTTGGCAGTGGGAGCAATTTTGTAACAAATTGATCTCTGCAGTCATCACCATATCCTGAGAGTCAGAGGTAGCTTTTGAACCAGGGCTTGAGCCATGAGTGCCAAAAACAAACAAGGCAGTCACACACTCTGGGTCAGCTTCTGGAGCCCATGCCTGGCTTCTGGAGTGCCCTGGGTGCCCCAGATGACGTGTGTGTTTGCTGAGCCAATAACTCTGCCCAGTCCCTGCTGAGCTGCCCCCGCAAGGCTACCTGAGGTCTTGGACAGAAGAGCTACGTCCCTTCCACCGGAGTTCCGGACTGTCCCCAGTTCTCTCCTTTGCCCTCCTCGTGACAATCTGGTGACCCTGTGGCCTTGTCTTTTGCACCTGGCACCGAGTCCTTGGGGGCTTATCCTGCCATGGATTCTGAGCCCTTTGAGGTGTGCATGAGCCAGGCCATGCAGCCCAGACACATGGGGACCCGTGGTCAGCTGAGTGCGGGGTAGCTGCTCACTTGGATTGATGCCTGTGCCTGCCTGGCGGGTAGGAGGGAAGGGGAGTAATGGGAGGGGGCAAAAAGAGAAAGTCTGGTTGGGGGTTCTGGTGGCTGAGGAGATTCCATGGTAGGATTCTGGTGGGGGTGTCAGTGGGGGAAGTCTGGTTGGGGATCTCCAGTGGTTGGAGGATTTTGTGGTGGATTCAGTGGTCAAGGGGGTGTTGGGGAGGATGGGAGACTTGGTAGTGGAGGAAGTCTGGTTAAGGGGGCTCCAGGTGTTTAGGGGAATCTGTGGAGAGAGTCTTGTGGTGATGGCAGGGGTCTTGGGGCTGATGGGGGGTTCAGTGGTGGGAGATGTCTGATTGTGGGGGCTCTAGTGGTTGGAGGATTCTGCATGGGGGCTCATGGGGTGTGTTTAGGGGGTTCAGTAGTCAGGGAGACTGGTAGTGGGGGCTTCAGTTGTTAAGGGAATTTTGTGGGGGGGGAGGTGGTTATGACAGGGTGTTGAGGGGTAATGGGGGTTTGGTGGGAGGGAGAATTTAAGTTGAGGGGATTCCATGGGGGTTCTGGTGCTGGTGGGGGACCATGGAGGGTACTGGTGGGAGGCAGTGGGGGGTTAAAGCCAAGAGACGAGATGTGCAAACACAAAGGTTCTTAGCAGAGAGAGTATGTCGTGTTTTGGGAGCCATCAGAGCTGGTGCTGCTGGGCAGAAGGGACCAGGAAGGGAAGGGCCACACAGACGAATGGAGGGGACAGTGACCACACCTGGGCTTCCATGGCACAGTGTCCAGGCAGCAGATGCTGTATTTTGTGTTCATGTGAACATCCTTTGCTAGGATGCCCTACGTTTACCTCCCTGGTGTCCCAAATGGGACAGGGGCTCACCTCACATTTCACGGTTGCCTGGGGACCCTCAGAGGACATGTGTCCAACTCCAGGTAGCATCCAAGAGGAAGGGTGAGGGGTTGGATCTGATGTGAAGTGTGGTAGAAAGTCACATAGCGGGTTCTATGATGAGGAGTGATGCAAAGTTATTCGTGTGTGTGAGGTTCACGGTGGCCTCCATGCAGAGAGCATGTCCCAGGCAGGCAGGATGAGAAAGGGAGGCTGAGCGCAGCTCTGCAGAAGGAAGCAACAGCAGCATTGCCTGTGCCCGAAATGGTATTGATCACTAATCTGAAGATGGAGAAACAGAGAGGGCCATGGGAGGTGCTGCACAGAGTGTTTAAAGATCGCCTGCTCAGTGCCTCTGTCCTGCAGTGGAGACACAGTTGCCTCCTGCAGTTGTCATAAAAATGTCATGGTTTGGCATCTCTGGAAACTCAGATAGACCTGTAGAAAGATCCACTTGACAGTCAAGCATGCTGTACCTCCATAGTTACACTGCTAACTAGTCATGTTAAGGCTAAAAACGTTAAAGGAATCTTGAGAAGGAAGTTGGTTTGGGAAACAGATGAAGGCCCTAGAGACACCCTGTAGTCAGAAGGCAGCATGTGAACAAGGCACGCCCTTGGTCAAGGTGTGGCTGCCTCTATAGGCTAATGCAAAGTGGATTTTTCTGGTATTTTCTCAGAGTCGTTTGCAGACCAGCACTTCAGAAGTCGCATTGCTGTGATAGACAATTCCCAGTCATGGCACCAAGGCACTCTGTGATCTTCAGCACTGCTGGATTCCAACATGTCTTCTCGGTATTTAAAAAAAGATGCAATAGCCTCACTGTCATTTTGGCATCAACCCCATTCTTTTTGCAGTCTCTGACGTCTAAAGACTTGAAGCCATCTGAGTCCTCCTCTGTCCCACACGCTCAGTTCTTATTTTGGAGTATCTTAAGTAAACATTTTCCTCTCTACTTTATTTGTGAATCTTTCCAAGGGCTTGATTTCTCAGAAGTGGCACCCAACTCATCCAGTTGTGCACATCAAAAGCCTAGACATCCTTAACACCTCTCTCCACCTCACTTCCCTGCACACACTCAATCCATGACCCAAGTCTTATCAATGTCACCTCTTAAAGAAGCCTCGAATCCAGCCACTTGCTGTGTCTCCATCCAGTCCAAGCTCCCGTCATCTTTCATGAAGATATCAGCAGTAGTTTCCAACCTGGACGCTCTATTCATTCTGGTCTCCTCTCCTCACTACATCTAAAGTACTTTTTGAAGATGCAAATCTGATCATGTCACATGTTTTGTGCATCTTCCCTCACTGTTTTCTGTACCAAGGGCTTTAAAGATTCTTATAGCTTGTTTATGTATCTCCTATCAGAAAAAAGTCTCCCATGGATAACTATAAAATCTGGGCAAAACAGTAAGTAAGAGAGACTTAAGGCAACTAAGAAGTGAACAAAAATAGGGTTAGAACACTTGGAAGTAAACACTTGAAAGAAGAGAGTTGTCTGGCTGACTTTTTCTGTTTTTTGTTTTTAATAACTTTAAGCCAATCTGCTCCTAGCTATATTTCTGATGAAAAAACCACAGGCTTGCTGGTTTGAAGAGCCAAAGGACAGGGTTTGGGGAAAACACAGCTACTGGAATATGAAGAGGAAAATTCCAGAAAGTAAAGAGCCAGAAAAACAGAGCCCTAAAATCTATATCTAATCTTCACCCAGATCTCTGGCAAACCTTGAACCATGTGTACTTAGGATAGACTCCAAACCCCTTAGCTAAGGCCAAAAGCACTGAAAAGAGCTGTACCCATATCTAGTGAGACAAAGTTTATAGTTTAGATTAGTTAACTGCCTACTTGAAAACAAAAACAAAAACAAAAAACCAATACTTTTCAGAGGAACACAGTTTCTGCAATGGATCACTCACAATAGCTAGGATGCAATCCAAAATTACTTGACATATGAAGAAGTAAACATGATTTCCTCTTAAGAGAAAAGCAGTCATTATAACTGTGTTCAAGGATGTAATGAAGAATATGATCATGAAGAATAAAAAGGTAGTAAATTTCAGCACAGAAGTTGAAATTTCTAAAAAGAGAATCAAATGGAAATTCCAGAACTGAAAAATACTGTATGTGAAATTAAAAATTCACTAGATAGTCTAACAGAAGAGGAGAGATGGCTGGGAAACAGCCCATAAGTATACAAAGATAGACAAATACAAATTATCCAATTTTAAGAACAGAAAAAAATGAATTTTGAAAATAAACAAAGCATCAGAGATTTGTGGGGGGAAAAATGGTACATACAGTAAGTCCCCTACATATGAACCTTCAAGTTGTGAACTTTCAAAGTTGCCAAATGTACATTTGCATGTCGAATCACATAAGTTAGTTTATGTATTTGGCATACATTGTCATGTGCATGCATCCTCTACAAGTGATTGCGCTTTTGTGTACTTTACTGTACAGTAGTATATATTTGTTTTTTATGTATTATTTGTGTGAAAAATATTATAAACCTATTACAGTATAGTATTATATAGCCAATTGTGTTAGTTGGGTACCTAGGTTAACTTTGTTGGACTTAAGAGCAAATTGGACTTATGAATGCACTCTCATATCAGAATTCATTCATAGGTAGGGGACTTGCTGTACAAGTAGAGTCCCAAAGGAGGAAAAAAACTAATATTTAAAGTAATAAATTGAAGAAGATCATAGACCACCAAAATGATTAATACAAAGAATATGTCTAAGGACATCACAGTCAAACCATAGTGAAGAAACAGTCCTGAAAGCAGCCAGAGAAATGCTATGTTTGAGAGAACAGTGATTGGAATGACCACTGGTCTCATCAGGAACGGTGGAGACCGGAAGAAAACGGATCAATAGCTTTAATAATGATTACAAACCCTTTTTTATGAAGAACGCCAAGGCCCTTGCCCAGGCTGTGCTTGGCCTTCCCTCCAGCACCGCCTCACCCACACCTCTTGTTTTTTGCATTCTAGCACAGTGGCCTTGGTGGTCATTATGCCCTTGCTGACTCTTCCTTCCTCACCCCTCTCCCACCTGTTTTATTCCTGCTCAAGCCTTCCTGGACTCCCCACCTTGATCTGGCTTCTCAGTTGTTGACTCACAAAATCCATGTTTTCCTTAGAGCATTTAATTCATTTTGTTGTTAGCACCATTTCATTAATCTCTGGCTTCTCACCTAGACCTGTAAGAACTGAAGCCATGGCTGTTTTCCCTTTCTAGTATCTTCCGCAGAGGCTGGCATGGCACAGGTGTTCAATCAGTGCCCAATAAAGAAAGGGAAGGATCACCATCATTTTTATTAAAATCATTTTTATTAAAATCACTTGACTGCACTGCTGCTGTTCCTTAACCTCCCTGAGTTCTCCCAGGAAATCAGAAGCAGCTTTGGGATTTTTCACTTTTATTGACACACTGTATGCAAGACAATCAAAAGGAAAAACCAGAACAAGTCAATCCTGTTAAATTGTCATTTGACTGACACGCTAGGGAAAACAAAAATCACTTCTAATCATATGTGAAAGCCAAGGACCCTGTGTTGGCCGCCCATGTTTTTCTTTCTTTTTTTTTTTTCCTCTTTAGCTTAATGGCCCTTAAATCTATAGTGTAGACTGTGGCTGTTGAGCCCTGAGACCCATCCTCACTCAAACACTTCTCTGGGAATGTTCTCAGGCTGGTCCACCCTCCACCATCCTGAAAGTTCCTGTGGCTTCAGCAGTCAAATTTTGAACAACGTATTTAATCATTCTAAACCTGATTTTTCTCATTTATAAAATGGAGCTTATAATAGTACCAATTTGGTATAACTGACATGCACGAAGACTTGGCCTAGTGCCAGGCCAGTAATAAATGCTTAATAGAAGGAAACTGCTGTGATAATTTTGTTTCCTCTCGAGTCCTCCTGCAATATAGGATAGTGCTATCTACACATAGTAAATGCCCACTGTGAACCATAAACATGTAATCTTTTATTGGTTGCTGCATTTCAATCATCCCTCGAATCATTCAAAACTGGCAACTCGTGTTGACATCCATGATGACACTGTTGATAAGAACCTCAACACCCCACTCCCTCAGTAAGGGTGTTTAGTAGGTGCTCTTTGGTCAATGTTTTGCAACGTTTCTGAGGCTTCCATAGGTCTTTGGAAAACTTAAACTTGAAGAGCACTGGCTATGGCTGGATCTTGAACTGCTGCTGAGTAGACTGCTGAAAAGATAGGATTGACTCAGCTCAGTGTCTGGAAATCAGCGAGAAACTAACAAATGTTGGGTACACTGAATTAAACTGAGCCCACCTTGAATGTCCTCATGGATTCTACTCCCTTTCTCTGATCCTGAAGTATTCCAACATAACTACTAACACCCACGTCCTTGCCTATTTTTGAAGTGGAAAAACATGCTGGCGTGTCCTGCGTCACAGCCTCAGTGGATGACATCCAGTTTGAAGAGATGGCAAGGTGAGTGTCCCTGTCCATGCTGCTTCCTACAGCTCTGCTGGTTCTTTTGTGACATGTATTTGTGTCACTTGAGCTTCTTCATGCGGACTAAGTGATCTAGTTTGTTAATAACATAAGTAACATTCGGCTCAATGTAAATTGCTGAAAGGCTAAACATGGGGCCTGCTTCCAGTGAACTCTGAAAGTGCAGGGTGGCCTTAATCCCCCAGGGAGATGGCTCTGGCTTCGGCTGCCCAGGGCGTCAGACGCAGCAGCTTCCTATAGGCTATCTCTCGAAGCCTCCTTCCTTTGCTGGGGGAATACTTCATGATAATAGGCAATGCACCAGAGTGAGTTTCATTGTTCCATTGTTGGCTGGGCACTAGTTCATCTTAGCATGGAGGGCAAGGGGCAGAAAGCATCGTATGTGAGGAGCACACCTGCGCTCTACCATTGCTTAGGTAGAACACATCAAGACACAAGCATTTCAAGCACACACGAAAGCAGAGAAGATGGCTAGGGCTAGGTTATCACCCCAGCTATAGCAGTAGCCAACCCACAGACCCTTCTGCTGCATCAGTGTCCTCTACACTCACACGCATGGACTGTATCTAAGAAAGTTGCAAGTAGCATCTATTAATATAAATATGTCAGTATGCGATTGCACATTGCTTAACGATGGGAACGCATTCTGAGAAATGTGTCACTAGGCAATTCATTGATATGTAAACATCACGGAGTAATTTATACACACCCAGATGGTGTAGCCCACTATACACCTGGCCTATTGCCCTAGGCCATGCCTGTACAGCATGTTACTGTACGAAATACAGTAGGCAGCTGTAGCATACTGGTGAGTGTTTGTATATCTAAACATATCTAAACATAGAAAAAGCACAGTAAAAACATAGCATAAAAGGTGAAACACCGCCTGCCTGGGAGGTCACTCAGCATGAACAAAACCTGCAGGATGGACGTTGCTCTGGGTGAGTCCATGAACGATGGGCAGTAGATGTGAAGTGGATCACTGTCCACCACTGTGGACTTCATAAACACCGTGCACATAGGCTACACTAAAGTTATAAAAATATTTTTTTCTTTCTTCATAATAAATCAACCTTAGCTTACTGTAACATTTTTACTTTATAAACTAAACTTTTTAAAACTTTGACTCATAATAACACAGCTTAAAACACCAACACATTATACAGTTGTATAAAAATATTTTCTTTCTTAATATCCTTAGCTTGTTATATAAGCTTTTTTCTATTTTAAAATTTTTTATTTTATATTTTACTCATTAAACTTTTTTGTTTAAAAGGAAGACACAGGCCGGGATTGGTGGCTCAGCCTGAAATCCCTCGCTTTGGGAGGCCGAGGTTAGTGGATTGCCTGTGCCCGTGGGTTCGAGAGCTGCCTGGGCAACTTGGAGAGCACTCATCTCTACAATAAATCAAAAAAATTAGCTGGGTGTGGTAGCGCACGCCTGTAGTTCCAGCTACTTGGAAGCCTGAGGCGGAAGGATCACCGGAGCCCAGCAGGTCGAGGCTGTGGTGGCCGGGAGCGGCCACTGCACTCCAGTCTGGGCGACTGAGTGAGACTTCAGCTCAAAAACAAAGGAAGACACAAACACACACAATGGCCTAGGCCTAATAGGTCAGATTGCTACTATCACTGTCTTCTATCTCCATATCTCATCCCACTGGAAGGTATTTAGAGGTTTTTTGAATCAGGATACAGTTGATAGCTCTCACAAGTGTCTTTTAACATACAATTTCCCCTTCCTTCTTTTAATTGCAGTTTATTTTTTAAAGAAGTCTGGTCATGCATCCTGTAGAATCTACTACACTATATCTGCTCATGGTGTCTCTGATTAATGTCACTTGTCCTTTCTATTTCTTGTAATCTGATAAGTTGCATCTAAAAATTGATTTGATGAAAGTTTGATATTCTGATAAAAGTATCTCACGTCGGGAGCACATAATATCTCATAATCATAGCCTAGAACCTTAAGATCCAGATATTAGTAGAATGGTAATATGCTAGTTGTCATTTCTTCATTTATTTTCTGAAATACCTCTGTAGAGAGAAACTCCCATGAATGACTCTGTCACTCTGAGGTCAACTGCCCAGGAAAGATAGACCTCATTCTTTCCTTTATTTAGAGTTATCATGAATCCACAGATTTGAGCATACTTAATGTGTTTCAACTCACAGATAGTCTTATTCTCACAGATGCTCACTGACCCTGTGTTGAGCAGTGGGGGCTCCTCTGTTTTGATTCATGAGTCCCTTGAACAAGAGCCCACAGCGAAAAGTCTTTACTAACTCTTTCACTCTCAGGTATAAGATGTTTCAGGGTCATTTTCTACATTTCCTCACATAAACTTGGAATCAGTTATTTCTCCCAGGAGTCCTGACTCCTTCCAATGGAAATGGTAAGGAGAGGTCACGATCTGGGCATTGATAGGAAGATGTCGTAATTTCCAGGCCTGCCAGTGGACAGAATAAGAAACTTTATATTTTTTAGGAGTATTTATTTATTTAGTTTGAGTCGAGGTCTCACTCTGTCTCCCAGGCTGGAGTGCATTGGCACTATCACAGCTCACTGCAGCCTCAACCTGCTGGGCTCAGGCAATCCTTCTACCTCCACCTCCCAAGTGGGTGGTGGTAGAGGCACACGCCACCATGCCCAGCTAATTTTTGTATTTTTTGTATGGTCAAGGTCTTGCTATGTTGCTCAGACTGATCTCAAACTCCTGGGCTCATGTGATCCTCTTGCCTTGGCTTTCTAAAGCACTAGAATTATAGGCATGAGCCATCACACCTCTCCTGAAGAGTTTTTATTAATAAACTGCAATCGTTTAGAATTACATGGTTTTGCTTCATTTTCTTAATTTTGTGTTTATATCTGTTAGGGTTTTTATTTTATGCTGAATATTTTGATACTTAAAGACATAAAGTTATTTGATTTAAATTAACATGTATATACATATATGTATATATTAATTAGTTTCAGAATAACTACACCAATATTATAACTAACAACATAATTATAGAAAGCAGTGTGACATCATCTTTACCGTTTCCTTCTTGAACTACATTTCATCATGTACAGTCAAATTGGTGTGTTTTGAGACAGATTTTTAGAAAGGAGGTACCTTGGGCACTTTTCATGGAGGGAGGAAGTATCAGGGAAGGGACAACAGAGAATAGAGCTGAGGAAGTGGGGCCCACAGCAGGGAGGAAAGGGCCTTGGGAGGACGGGGTCAAGACCACAGGTGAGCAAATCTAGGTCTCAGAGAGATCTCTCTTCCTCTGAAGTGGGAGAGTAAGGAGACAGTGAGAATACAACCCAACTGAGTTAAAGGAGGAGAATGGAGGGCTTATGCTGGGTGCACATGTACCTTGGGATAAGGGAAGGGTCAGAGGTGACTACAGGGCCTGACACAGGGTCCTGGAACACCTCAGGGCACATGATCAGAGTCCCACTAATAGTGGGGAGTGAATAGGTCATCCAGCAACATGGAGGCCCCTGTGCCCCTTGTGAAGCTTGCTTGCTCAAAATGCTTGCTCCATTCCCTTGCTAACTAACATTTTAAAACAAGTGTCAGTTGTACGGACTTGCTGGTGTGTTTGTCCTTACTGCTTTTGGAGCAGTAGTCACTGTAGTCAAGGCACCTGTGGCCAATTTGGAGCCATGCCCAGTACATCTGTGAGAGGCCCTTTCTGAAATGGTCACAGAAGGACCATAATGGAGATGGCCAGATCGTTAAGTGTTGCTTTTTGTGAGTGGCTTTCATTTCACAGCTGTCTTTTCTGTTGTCAATAACTTGGACTTTCCATTCATGAACTTGGTCCACATGTGACTCAGTTTGGGTACTGTCCTTTCCATGTCTCATGTTGATATGTGACCCCCGGTGTTGGAGGTGGGATTTGGTGGGAGGTGATGGGTTGTGGGGGGCAGATCCCTCATGAGTGTCCTGGTGGTGTCCTCATGGTAATGAGCGAGTTCTCGCGTTGTTTAAGAACCTGGCACCTCCTTCTCTCTCTTGCTTTCTCTCTTCGTCCTGTGACACGTTGGCCCCCTCCCCACCTTCTACCATGACTGTAGCTTCCTGAAGCCTCACCAGAAACAGACGCCAGCATTGTGTAGAACCATGGGCCAAATACACCTCTTTTCTTTATTCCTCTAAGTTACCAGCCTCAGGTGTTCCTTTGCAGCAATGCAGATGGACTGATACTGTGTGGTAAGGTGGGACTGCTTTATGGCAAATGCTTTTCAGTCTTCACACCAGATCTGAAATGAAATGTGCCAGGATTACTGAGTTTTGTTGTTTGTTTGTTTGTTTCTTACTAGAGTTGGACAAGTGATAACTATCCGAGCTAAAGTTACTAGAACATTCAGCACAAGCATGGAGGTAAGAGGTACCTCCCCAATTTTCTGCCTGTCCTGCACACCCTGTCATTGCTGACGAGGGCAGAAGAGGAGACCTGGAACAACATTTGGAGTTAGTGAGGCTCTGGATTCCAGAAGCCCCTCAAATCTGTAGTCAGACTCCTAGGAAAATAACAAGCAGCCGGGGTTCCCCAGTCAACACCGCTGCTAAAATTCAGCACAACACAACATGCTATTTACACAGAAGGGCACACAGAAAGTGAACATGCAAGGAGACCGGCATCTCCTGGTTCTTGCAAGACATGGGTTCTTCGTCTTAATTATTCTACTATTGTTCCAACGCTCCTTGTTCTCCATCTTCTCACCCCCAGTGGAAACAAGTTCCATGATTAACTGGCTTTCGTAAGGCAGGACAACAGGACTTTGTAAGAAGGTAACTTTAGAAGGGTTTCCTTCCGCATCCCCTTGGTTTCTGTTCTTTACCCTTGTAGACACTGCATACTTGGGGCTGTTGAGGCCTCTACCCCGGTTAAATGAGCAGGAAAGGAGATGCTGGGCTCATGTTGCACCTTCTGGGTTGGCAGGATCAGTCCCTTTGACCTCTGGGCACGGCAGATGTGGAGGAGCTTGTGTTGGCTTCCCAGGGCTGCCCTGGCAGAGTGCCACAGCCCAGCGCTTAAACAATAGAAAGGCATCATCTTGCAGTCCAAGAGTAAACATCCTGAAGCAAGGTGTGGGCAGGGCGGGTTCTCCCTGAGGCTGTGAGGGAGGACCTATTCATACCCCTCTTCCCACGTCTGGTGGTTTCTGCCATCTTTGATGTTCCTTAGCTTCTGCCACATCACACAGTTTCTGCCCTCATGTATGTCCTCTCTGTATGCATGTCTGTGTCCGGAATCTCCTTTTTGTAAGGACGTTTGTCACATTGGATTGGGGCCCACTCTCTGCAGTGTGGCCTTATGTTGACTAATTACCTCTGCATTGATCGTGTTTTCATACAGGGTCACATTCTGAGGGCAACATATAACTGGGGTTTAGGACACCAGCATGTGAGCTGGGAGGACACAGCCCAACCTTTAGTAGAACCGGGTGGCGGCCATTATGCCTATGGTGATGGCCTTACCCTATGTAGTCACTTTCCACCTATGTCCAATAACCAGATGAAAGCAGAAAGGAAATGCGTGTGAAGTCAAGCTCTGGCAGCAAGCGACCTTGCACTCCGTTTCCCCAGCAGTGGACTCCTGACCATGGCACACAGTGACCCCTGGGCATGGCCTGTCTCCTTGTGGACAGTACACACAGAGGTCAAGTTCTGTCTGTTTTCCCTTTTCCTCCTGCTCTCTGAGACAGGCTAGAACTTCTAAGCGATGTTTGACTAAAAGCCAAGAAACATTGAAGAAAACCCGGAGAGTTTGCAAGCTCAGATTCCTGGCCCTGAGGAAGTAAACCCTGGCCTCCACTGATCCAGACGTGCCCACTGGGTGCTGTGTGTCCTCTTCTGTCCTCTGTGAATCATGGTTGGAGCCCCTGGGTTTTATTGTAGTTTTTACTGCCTGGTAGAAATACCTTGTTTTTCTCCTAAATCTAGTTGTCAACCAAACATTTTTATTTCTTCTTTTTCAAACTGGACGCATCCTTAGGGCCACCTCTTTCCATTTCAGTTTCCTATCACAACTGTGGCCAGTCCTGCATTCCTTCAAAGGCCGAAATGACCTCAACCTGAGTCCAAAGCCCTCAGGAACCCAGCTCCATCAGCCTCAGCCCCAGGGGTTCTTCGATCCCTCTGTCACTAAAGCCTCTCCCTCCTCTAGAGGCTGACATGGTCTGAATGTCTGTCCCCTCCAAGTCTCTTGTTGAAATGTGGTCCTAAATGTTGGAGAGGACTGGTGGGAGGTGTTGGGCCATGGGGCAGATCCCTCATGAGCGGCTTGATGCCATAAAGAGTGAGTTTTCGCTCTATTAGGTCACATAAGAGCTGGTTGTTTAAAAGAGTCTGGCATCCCCCTTTTCTCTCTCTGTTGCTGCTACTCTTACCATGTGACACGCCAGCTCCTCTTCCTCTTCATCCATGACTGTAGCTTCCCAAGACCTCACCAGAAGCAGATACCAGCACCATGCAGTACCGTGAGGCAAATATACCTCTTTTCTTCATAAATTACCAGCCTCAGGTTCCTTTATGGCAATGCAAAATGGACTAATACAGAGAGTAAGTGATGCCTCACTAGATGATATTGGCCCTTTTGCAATACAAGTGCAGGGCGTTTTTTTGTCCCAAGAATATGTTTTTTAAAATCAGTTTTACTGAAATATAATTGACATTAAAATTTTCCCGTAATTCTACATTTGGATAACCACTATAATGAGAAAGGCATACACCATTCTCATCACCACGCAAAGCACTCTCGTGCTCTCCCTCTGTCTTTTTTTTTTTTTTTTTTTTGAGAGACAGGGTCTCACTCTGCCGCCCAGGTTGGAGTGCAGTGGCACAATCATGGCTCACCGCAACCTCAAACTCCTGGACTCAAGCAATCTTCCAAATCAGCCTCCTGGGTACCTGGGATTATAAGTGTCTGCCTCCATTCTAAGCTAATTTTTTAATTATTACTTTTTGTAGAGATGAGGTCTCATTATGCAGGCCAGGCTGGTCTGGAACTCCAAGTCTCAAGCGATCCTCCTACTTCAGTCTCCCAAAGTGCTGGGACCGCAGGCATGGGCCACCCTGCCTGGCCTTTATGCCGCTTTGTAATCAGCTCCCTCTTCCCACAGCCCTTGACAACCACTCACCCACTTAAGGCAAGACCCTTTTTTGCCTTTTATTAAATTTTGCGTAAATGGGATCATATAGTATATGTTATCATTTATGTCTAATTTATTTTACTTTGCATGACGTTTTTTATTTCTGCTAGTTATCATTATATTGTTCTCATTCTTCTGTTTATTTGGGGTTTAATTTGCCTTTCTTTTTCTATTGTCTTGGGGTAGAACCTTAAGATATTGATTAAATTTTTATTTTTTTCAAATGTTAGCATTTAAAGCCATGCATTTTCTCCAGAGCATTGTCCTAACTGCACCAAAACATGTTCTCATTTCCCTTGTGAATTCTTCCTGACATCTGGACTATTTAGATTGTGGTGTTTAATTTCCAAACCTTTAAAGATTTTTCCAGACACATCTTTGTGGTTTAGATTTATAATTTAATTCCTTTTTCAGAAGAGAACATAACTTGTATAGTCTCAATTAGTTCAAATTTCTTTAGACTTGTTTTATGACCCAGAATATGGCCTATTTGTTGAGTGTTCTCTGTTTGCTTGAAGAGTATGTGTGCTCTACTCACTGTGGGTGAAGGATTCTGGATGTCAGTGAGCTGGTTCATAGCACTGTGCAGGTCTTCTGGAGTCATGCTGATTTTTTGTCACCTTGTTCCCTCGATTTCTGAAAGGAATGAGGAGGTGTCTAGCTATAACTGTGGACATGACTATTTTTTCCTTTCAATTCTATCAGTGTTGGCTTCACATATTTTGAAGCTCTGTTATTAAATGCAAACACATGTAGGGTTGCTAAGTCTTCTTCATGTCCTGACCCTTTTATCATTATGAAATTTATCTTTTTATCACTGATTTTGTTTCAAAATCTACTATATTGGATATTAGTTTAGGCATGCCAGTTTTCTTTTCATTAGTGTTTGTATTATTTTTTTCCCATCCTTTTTATTTTAGCCCATCCTTATTTCTTACAGACAGCATCCATTTGTATGTTGCTTTTTCTTTCTTAAAAAATTTTTATAGCCGGGCTCGGTGGCTCAGCCTGTAATTCTGCGCCTTGGGAGGCTGAGGTGAGTGAATTGCCTGAGCCCGCGGGTTCGAGACCCGCCTGGGCAACTTGGCAAGACCTCATCTCTACAATAAATCAAAAACTAGCCGAGCGTGGTAGCCTGTGCCTGTAGTTCCAGCTACTT
>CAUYQG010014612.1:0-37168 GCA_963574415.1 Tarsius wallacei | reverse complement strand
AATAGCAACCAAAAAGCTAAAATACCTAGGAACATATTCAATCAAGGGGGTAAAAAATCTCTACAAGGAGAACTACAAAACACTAATGAAAGAAATGGTAGAAAACACAAACAAATGGAGAAACATCCCATTCTTATGGATTGGAAGAATCAACAGTGTTAAAATGACCATATTACCCAAAGTAATCTACAGATTCAATGCGGTCCCTATCAAACCGCCACTGCCATGTTTTACAGAATTAGAAAAAACAATCCTAAGATTCATATGGAATCAAAAAAGAGTCAGAACAACCAAAGCCATCCTAAGCAAAAAGAACAAAGTGGGGGGAAGAATATTACCTGACTTCAAATTATACTACAAGGCGATAGTAACCAAAACAGCATAGTATTGGTATAAGAGCAGACACATAGACCAGAATGGAACAAAATAGGGAATCTAGAAATGAACCCAAATACCTATAACCAATGGATCTTTGACAAAGCAGTCAAAAATATACCTTGGGGAAAGACATCCTATTCAATAAATGGTGCTGGGAAAATTGAATAACCACATGCAGAAAAATGAAACTTGATCCCTATCTCTCCCCATATACAAAAGTTAATTCAAGATGGATTAAAGTCTTAAATGCCAGACCCGAAAACATAAAAATCCTAGAAGAAAACCTAGGAAAAACTTTTCTGAACATTGGTGAGGCAAAGAATTTATGGCTAAAGCTCCTAAAGCAAATGCAATCAAAACAAAAATAAATAAGTAGGACTTAAACTAAAAAGGTTCTTCACAGCAAAAGAAATCATCAACAGAGCAAATAGGCAACCTACAGAGTGGGAGAAAATATCCACAAACTATAAATCTGACAAAGGACTTATATCCGGAATCTGCTAAGAACACAAATCAGCAAGAAAAAAAGCAAATAACTCTATTAAAAAGTGAGCAAATGACATGAACAGACATCTCTCAAAAGAAGATATACAAATGGCCAACAAACATATGAAAAATGTTCAACATCACTAATTATCAAGGAAATGTAAATTAAAACCACAATGACCAATCAGAATGGCCATTACTAAAAAATAAAAAATAGATGCTGGCGCAAATGCAATGAAAAGAGGATGCTTATACACTGTTGGTTAGAGTGTAAATTCATATACCCTCCATGCAAATCAGTATGGAGATTTCTCTCAGAACTAAAAGCAAATCTATCATTGACTCAGCAATCCCACTACTGTATCTACACCATGGAACAGAGGTCATTCTATTAAAAAAGACACCTGCACACACATGTTCATCACAGCACAATTGCAAAGATGTGGAATCAAACTAAATGCCAGTCAACTGACCAGTGGATACTGAAAATGTACACTTTGGAAGACTATTTAGTCATCAAAAAGAATAAAATAATGTCCTTTGAAGCAACTTGGATGGAACTGGAGAACATCACAATAAGTGAACAAACACAGAAGCAAAAAGTCAAATACCACATGTTTTCACTTATAAGTGGAAGCTAAATTAAGGACCTGCAAAGACATAGAGAATGGTATAATGGATGCTGGAAACTCAGAAGGTAGAGTGCGGGAAGGGTTAGAGCGATGAAAAATCACCTGTTGGATGTAATGTGCACAAGTGGGCATGGTGGGCACGCTTCAAACCCTAGACAATGCAACCAAGCAACAAAAAACTATTTTTACCTTTAGAGCTATTAAAATAAAGAAAAATAAAAATTCTATAGAAAGAAAATAGGAAATAGCTAGATAATATAAATATGTTTTTCTCTTTTAACAAGGCTATCAGAAGAGAAAGATAGTATTTTAAAAGATCCACTACTTGGAAGGCTGAGGTGGAAGGATCGTCGAAGCCCAGCAGGTCGAGGCTGCGGTGACTGGCAGCGGTCACTGCACTCCAGTCTGGGTGACAGAGTGAGACTCCAGCTCAAAAAAAAAAAAAGATCCACTAGGCAGTTATCTGATGGAAGTTACCAAATGGAAACTAGCAAGCAAAGAGAGATGGGTAACCAAATGTAGACTATTAAAAAATGTTAGCCGGGCACAGTGGTTCACGCCTGTAATCCCAGCACTTTGGAAGGCCAAGGCGAGAGGACCGCCTGAGCTAAGGAGTTCGAGACTAGCCTGGGCAACTTGGTGAGACCTCGTCTCTACAATAAATCAAAAAATAAGCCAGGCATGGTAGCGCACTCCTGTAGTTCCAGCTACTTGGAAGGCTGAGGTGGAAGGATCTCCTGAGCCCAGCAGGTCGAGGCTGTGGTGGCCGTGAGCGTGCCTCTGCACTCCAACCTGGACAACAGAGTGAGACTCCAACTCAAAAAAAAAAAAAAAAAAGCCCTCCCTATTGTCTGTTGTTTTTAAACTGCAAAAAGTATACATGTACACTAAATAAATTACGTGAAAGTTTCTCGATTAAAAGCCCATTCCCTTCTCAGTAATACCAGGATATTCTTCTGGGATAAAATTCACACATTCTCATCATTCTTGAAGCCCAACTCAAGTCTACTGGCTGTACACGAATCTGACTTTTACTCCCTAACTGGACAGGGCCTCCTTTGGGTTTGGGCAGGGGTCAAGAGGTGCTGTGCTAAAGCCACTCATCCCTGCCAACCATACAACCCCTAGAAACAGCATGGTTTATTGTGAAAATTAATTCAGGGAGCTTTAACTCCACTAAACAGAATGGTTTAAAAAAGAAAGCCTATAGTTTATAAAATTCTTGATTCATTATGACTTCGGGGTGAGTCCCAGGACATGTGCATTATATGGCAACACCAGGGAAAAACACAAGATGTCTTTTTTAATCCATCAGATAATTATATCAACTATAAGGACATCTTTGCAACTACTATAAAATACTGCCCTCTGGTGTCAAGGTCATTCCATATTTATTAACACAACAAAAAGGAATGCCTTTCTAAAGTATAAAAACCACTACCTTCGGGGATTTATGTTTTTGACTTTCAAAAAATCTGAACACAAAAGCCCACAGGAGTTTACTGCTATATACTATGGACACCTTCCCTACTGTGCCTGAAAAACACCAAGTAATGCTATTACAAGCTGTCTCATCCAATCCATGTCACAGAATCTTCTCTCCAGGAGCTACGTTCAGCTGCCTCTCAGAAGGAAAAAAAAGTATTTTTAAGAGTTTCTATGGGAGAGAAGTTTCTGGAAAAAACACTAAAGGATTTTTCCATAGAAAAATTTCTACTAATTCTGGTAAAAAATAAAATAAAATAAAAATAGAAATGGTATATATTCTACATATGATAGAAATCTTTATAATCGTGAGACAATTTTTGTGAAAAACAAAACAGCAGCATTAACAAAGACGCTGACAAATATTTGTCTATATATTGATCATCTTATCCCTGCTTAAAAATATTTCAAGAAAATAATTAGGAAAGAGGACTCTGATGGTTACACACACAGGAATTACATGTACAAATTAAGCAACCTGGTTCAGAAAAATGTAAAAGAGTAATTAAATGTAAGTAACACTGAGTCACTACCAAGCTAAAAACAAACTCAGAGAGAGGTTATTTAAAAGACAGGGAGGCCGGGCACAGTGTCTCAAGCCTGTAATCCCAGCACTTTGGAGGGCCAAGGCGAGAGGACTGCCTGAGCTAAGGGATTCGAGACCAGCCTGGGCAACTTGGCAAGACTTCATCTCTACAATAAATCAAAAAGTTAGCTGGGCATGGTAGCACGCGCCCATAGTTCCAGCTACTTGGAAGGCTCAGGAGGAAGGATCACTGGAGCCCAGCAGGTCTATGCTGGAGTGGCTGTTAGCATGCCACTGCCCTCCAGCCTGGGCAATGGAGGGAGACTACAACTCAAAAAATACATAAAATAAAATAAAATACAGGGAAAGGGTGTTTAAGTTTTTGCCATAGATAGAATTTAGTGTCTAATTCTCAATCTGGATATACATAACAAGTTCAAACAGATACAATTGTTAAATTTGTCACTTCTGAGACTTGGAAACTGTAGGTATCATAATACTCATTAGAAACAAATATTTAACTATATTTTACCATTTTTGAAGCAGCTATTTTGCAAACAAATTGTTCCTATATTCTACTCATTTTATATTTATAACTTCTTAATAAATGGCTAACAAATGCTTATTAAAATTTTAAAAATAATTGACTAAAGGAACTTTTGCCATAAATACATGAAAGAAAAAGGAATAATAACTGTGGCTAATATTTATTGAGTACTTAATACATACCAACACGAACAAGTACTTTGCCAGAATTATCTCCTTTAATCATCCCAAACTCCATAAGGTAGGTATATCCCTATTTACAGATGAGAAGAATTACACAAACAAAAGTTAATAATTTTCCCAAGATCACACAACCAGAAATAGGAAGCGGTATTCAAACCCAAGGATCCTGGCTCCAGAAGCCATGTTCTCAACTTTCTACTATACTGATCACTAGCAAAGAGTGTATTTGTATAAACTAGCTACCCAAATTTGGATACAAGGTAAGATGAGCTAATTATTTATTCTTATAACACATATAACAAAAGAATTTATAAAGAGCTCCTACAAATAAAGAAGAAAAATAATCCAATAGAAAAATAAGGGGGAAATATACAGTTACCAAATGTCTATCACCTGTCCTGACCCATATCCCCTAAATTCCAAGGGTCTGTATCCCTTGCCTACTTACTATCTCCACTTGAAGGTCTTTGGGCATAACTACCAAGAACTTAAGTAAGGTGGCTATACTAATTTCCTAGTAGTGCCGTAACAAAGTACCACAAACTGGGTAACTTAAAACAACAGAGTTTTTTTCTATGATAGCTCTGGAGGTTATAAGTTCAAATTCATGGTGTCAGCAGAGCCATGCTCCACCAAAGGCTCTGGAAAGAGGTCTTTTCCTTGCCTCTTCTAGCTTTTGGTGGTTGCTGGCACTCCTTGGTGCTCCTTGCCTATGGGAGCATGATCCCAATCTGTTTCCAATTTCACGTTGCCATCTCCCCTCTGTTTCTGTCTCTCTGTGTCCCAATTTCCCTCATATAAGGATATCAATCATTAGTTTCGGGCCCACCGTAGTTCAGTGGAACCGCATCTTAACTTGATTAAATCAGCAAAAAAAATCCTATTTTCAAATAAGGTCACATAGACAGGTATTAGGGTTTAAGACCTGAACATATCTTTTGGGGGACACAATTCAACCCTGTACAGTGGTATTTCAGGTTCTTGAGAGTGTCTAACTTCCATCAGTGGGTTGTGTATATTTCAAACATATAGATTTATGTACATTTGCACAAATCCATATACATATAAGCAAACAGATATAAACAAAAAGGGGATAATTTTTATAAAAGATAGGCTCTAGATTACACTGAAATATTTTATGAGGTTTAATATTGCTTCTACCCATGCATAAAAGAAAACCTTTCTAAGAAAACTAACTTGCCAGGCTCGGTGGCTCAGCCTGTAATCCCAGAGCTTTGGGAGGCCGAGGTGAGTGGATTGCCTGAGCCGGCGGGTTCGAGACCCACCTGGGCAACTTGGCGAGACCTCATCTCTACAATAAATCAAAAATTAGCCGGGCGTGGTAGCGCGCACCTGTAGTTCCAGCTAATTGGAAGACTGAGGCGGAAGGATCGCCAGAGCCCAGCAGGTCGAGGTTGCGGTGGCCGAGAGCGTGCCACTGCACTCCAGTCTGGGCGACAGAGTGAGACTCCAACTCAAAAAAAAAGACTCGATAGAATCAATTTAATTCATTTGGTTTCCAGAACAAAACAAAGCTCAACACAGAATTAAAGAAAAATAAACACAATGAAAACGCTAAATGAGGTACTATTCACACCATCCTGCAAGAAATAAAAACTTACTAGCTATGCAAAGAAACAGGAAAAAACGTAACCTATAAGCAGGAGAAAAATCAGTCAGTAATTAAAACAGACCTACAAATCATAGGAGGATAAAATATGCAAATAAAGACTTTGAAAGAGGTATTATAAATGTGCTCAAGAATTGAAAGAAAAACCTCAAAACAATGAAAAGAAAATATAAAAGAACCACATGGAACATCTATGGATAAAAAATAGACGATCTGAAAGGAGAAATTCACTGAGTGGGCCCAGGAACAGACTAGATTACCACAGAAAGGATCAGTGAGCTTTAGAACAAGGCAGTAGAAACGATCTAAATGAAAGCACAAAGAAACAAAGGACCCCCAAAATATTAACAGCGCCTCTGTGACTTTGTCAGACATTATCACATGTTCTGACATATGTGTAATTGAAAGGTGGACTGAAGGGGGGAAAAAAACCTGAAAATTTTCTGGAACAAACAAAAAACCCATAGATACAAGAAGCGCAATAAACCCTAAGTATAAAAAACACAAAGAAAATAATACAAAGAACCATCATAATTGAACTGCTGAAAAACAGTAACAGAACAGTTGACCCCTAAAAGCTTCCAGAGGAAAAGATTCATTATATATAGAAAACAAAGATAGGAATTATCACCTACTTATCTTCAGAAATCATGCTAAACCTAGATATAATAAAATAAAAATTTTTAAGTGCTGAAAAAAGTTCAGCCTAGAAAATGTAATTCAAATTCCAAAAGAGAAAAAATCACTCCAAAAAAAAGAAAAATATATATATTTTCAGACAAAAGCTGAGTCAATTGGTTGCTAGAGACCTGCAATACAGAAAATAGTAAAGGAGATTTTCCAGGCTATAAGAAAATGATTCCAGATAGAAACTCAAACCAACAAGACAAAATCGAAATAATAAAAAAATCACAAATATTTAAGGTAGGTACAGTGGATCATACCTATAATCCCAGCAATTTGGGAGGCTGAGGTGGGAGGATTGCTTGAGTCCAGGAGTTTGAGACCTGCCTAGTCAACATAATGAGACATCGTCTCTACAAAAAATTAAAAAATTAGCCTGGTGCAGTGGCAGTCTCAGCTACTCAGGAGGCTGAGGCAGATGGATCGCTTGAGCTCAGGAAGTCAAGGCTGCAGTGAGCTATGATCATACCACTGCACTCCAGCCTGGGCAACAGAGTGAGACCCTGACTCAAAAAAAATAAAAAAGGTAAATACTTGAATAAACATAAAAGATGTTTTCTTGTTTTTCAATTTCTTTAAAAGCCAATTGACGTTTAAAAGTAAAAGTAATAACAATATATTGTGGAGTTAGAAATGCATAATTACAAAAATAGCCCAAAATGGGGGCAGGAGAGTAGAGATATCAGATATTAGATTTCTACATCATATGTGAAATGGTATAATATTTTAAAGTAGACGATGATGAGTCAAAGATGTATATTGTAAAGTCTAAAACAAACACTTAAAGCAAAGAGGTGGATCTTATAAATCAATAGAGGAGTTAAAATGTAATACTGCCAGGCACGGTGGCACACACCTGTAATTCCAGCACTTTGGGAGGCCAAGGCAGGCAGAATGCTTGAGTCCAGCAGTTCAAGACCAGCCTGGGCAACATAGTGAGACCTTGTCTTCACAAAATATTAAAAAATTAACTGGGTGTGGTGGCGCACAACTGCAGTCCCAGCTACTTGGGATGCTGAGGTGGATCGCCTGAGCCCAGGAAGGTGAGTCTACTGTGAGCTGTGATCTTTGTGACTACACCATTGCACTCCAGCCTGGGTGACAGAGTAAGACCCCCACTCAAAAAATAACAAAATAAGGCCAGTCACAATGGCTCAAACCTGTAATTCGAGCACTTTGGGAGGCCGAGGTGAAGGGATTGCCTGCGCTCAGAGGTTCAAGATCAGCCTGGGTAACTTGGTGAGACCTCGTGTCTACAATTAAAAAAAAAAAAAATTAGCTAGATGTGGCAGCATGTACCTGTAGTTCCAGCTACTTGGAAGGCTGAGGAAGAAGGATCGCCTGAGCCCATCAGGTCAAGGCTGTGGCAGCCATAAGCATGCCACTGCACTCCAGCCTGGGCAACAGAGTGAGACTCCAACTCAAAATAGTAATAAGAAGAAGAAGAAGAAGAAGAATATCAAAATATACTTAATCCAAAAGGAAAAAAAAGAAAAAGAATTTTTTAATGAGATAAAAAACAAAGTAGTAGATTTAAACAAATTAATTCAGTAATTATATCAGAGGAAGTAAACATACCAATTAAAAGTCAAAGAGTCTAAGAAGGTATAAAAAGCAACTATTATCCACAAGAACCTATTTTTAAATATAAAAACACAGATAGGGTGAAAGTAATATAATGAAAAAAGGTATGCCTACACAAAAGAAAACTGAACTAGCAAATCAAATCAAGTCGAAATCAGGATAAGGAACATTATCAGAGATAAATATTAACATTTCATAATGACAATCTTAACATGTAATAACAGAGATCTAAAATACATACAATGAAAACGGACAGATCTGAAAGGAGAAATAGACAAATACATAATTATAATTAGAAGTAGAAGCCGGGCTTGGTGGCTCAGCCTGTAATCCCGTGCCTTGGGAGGCTGAGGTGAGTGGATTGCCTGAGCCCGCGGGTTCGAGACCTGCCTGGGCAGGCGAAACCTCATCTCTACGATAAATCAAAAAAAAAAATTAGCCGGGCGTGGTAGCGCATGCCTGTAATTTCGGCTACCTGGAAGGCTGAGGCGGAAGGATCGCCGGAGCCCAGCAGGTCGAGGCTGCGATGGCTGGAAGCGGCCACTGCACTCCAGTCTGGGTGACGGAGTGAGAGGCCAACTAAAAAAAAAAAAAAAAAAAAGAAGTAAACATTCCTCTATCAATAATTGATAGAATAGACAAAAGTAATAAGGATATGGAAGATATGAATATAATCAACCAACTTGAACTGATTAAGATAGATCATATGCTAACCATAAGTCAAGTTCCCATAAATATAAAAAGATTGAAAACAACAGAATATCTTCTCTGATTACAACTGAATTAGATTAGAAATAAAAAACAAAAAGGTATCCAAATAATTTCAAGATATTCAGGAATTAACTTATTTTTAAATGATCCATTTTAAATGATCCAAAAAATCAAATCAACCAAAAGAAATTAGAGAATATTTTAAACCAAATTATAATAAAAAGAGTATATCAAAATTTATGGGATAAAGCTAAAGATGTGATTATAAGGAAATATATAGTTTTAAGTGCTTATATTAGAAAAGCAAAAGAGTTTTACATAAATTATCTAAACTTTCACCTTAAGAAGCCACAAACAGGAGAACAGATTAAACCCAAAGTAAGTATAAGGGAGGAATTTTTTTTAAATAAGAGTAGAAATCAATGAAATAGCAAACAGACCAAAAAAAATCAATAAAACAAAAAACTGGTTCTTTGAAAAAATATTTTTAATAAATGTGATAAGCCTCTAGCTAGTCTGATCAAGAAATAGAGAAAATACAAATTACCAATATAAAAAAGAAAAGAGGAGATATTACTACAAATCCTAAAGTTATTAAAAGGATAATAAGGAAATATCATAAACAAGTTTAAACCAATAAATTTTACAACTTAGGAGAAAAAAATAATTTTTTTAAAAGACAAAAAAATCACAAGTATTACAAAATGAAATAGAAATATATAAAATATATATATTAAAGAAACTGAATTTGCATTTAAAAACTATTCCTCAACCAGGCGCGGTAGCTCATGCTTGTAATCCCAGCACTTTCGGAGGCTAAAGTGAGAGGATTACTTGAGTCGCAGTTGTCTGAGACCAGCCTAGGCAACATAGCAAGATCTCTTCTCTACAAAAAATCAAAAAGTAGCCGGGCATAGTGCACATACCTCTAGTCCCAGTTACTCAGGAGGCTGAGGTAGAAGGATCGCCTGAGCCCAGCAGGTAGAGACTGCGATACCTGTGATTGTGCCATTGTGCTCCAACCTGGGCAACAGAATGAGACATCGACTCAAAAAAAAAAGATTCCTCAAAGAGACCTGAAAGCCTAGATTTTTAAAAAAATGAAATATCTTGTAAATTCTTTAAGAAAACAGAGTTAGATTAATCCTGCTGAGAGTTAGTATAGAACTGGAGTCTACAGAGAGGAAAGAGCAAAGAATCTGGGGTGCATATTTCTCCATCATTGATTGGGAGATTCTGCCAGGTATTAATTCTCAGGTACATTCACCCTCAACTGCTTTAGGCTGAGCAGACTCCAGCAGTTAGAGAAAACTTTAAGCAAAGAGGTATAGATGATGCTATGTATTACTATGGTGTCATATATTACTGTAGTGAGGTAGGACTTCTGGTATATAACTCCTCACTCCGTATGTGTGGGCTTCCTTCCAAAGGCTTAGTATAGAAAGAGAGGGGAAGAGTAACTTTACAGTGGAGAAACCTGACAAACACTATTTCAGGCAGGTGATCAAGGTCAACATCAGTGTCATATTGATAGCAGTTATTAACTGCATAATGATGTCTCAGTCCATGATGGACTACATATATGACAGTGGTCGCATAAGATTGCAATGGAGCTGAAAATTTCCAACTGCCTAGGATGTCATAGCACAACACATTACTCATGTGGTGATACTTGTACAAACAAATCTATAACACTGCCAGTCATATAAAACTATAGTACATACAATTATGTATAGTACATACACTTGATAATAAATGACATTACTGGTCTATGTATTTACTATACAGAAAGTCCCTACATACAAACCTTTAAGTTGCAAACTTTCAAAGATGTGAACGTGCATTCACATATCCCATCACATAATTTAGTTCATATATCTGGCATACATTGTCGTGTGCATGTATCCTCTGCAAGTGGTTGTGCTTTCATGTACTTTATGGCACAGTACTGTATTTTTTTTTTTTTTTGAGTTGGAGTCTCACTCTTGCCCAGACTGGAGTGCAGTGGCCGCTCCCGGCCACCGCTGCCTCGACCTGCTGGGCTCAGGCGATCTTCCGCCTCAGCCTTCCAAGTAGCTGGAACTACAGGCGCACGCTACCACGCCTGGCTAATTTTTGATTTATTGTAGAGATGAGGTCTCGCCAAGTTGCCGAGGCGGGTCTTGAACCCACGGGCTCAGGCAATCCACTCACCTCAGCCTCCCAAGGTGCAAGATTACAGGCTGAGCCACCGAGCCCGGCTAGGGTTACCTTTTAATGCTGACTACCTGGGCCATAATACCAAGTAAACGAAAGTGTTGAGAAACAATTCTTACAAAGTTTGTCCTTCCAATTAAGTTGTGCTCATTGAACATTTTATCAGTACCCAGGCCCAGGAACGTGAGTACACACATGTTCTCTGCCTCCAAGAACTAGCAAGAACTAATAGAAATGGCAGAGTTAATAGGCAATGATTACCATACTGAGAGAACACAGCAGAGACATGCTTGTATGTACTAAGTTATGAGCCTCCAAAGCTTGCTTACTGTTTTTCTAGAAGCTGTATACAGCCAGAAAGGTATACGTGGAGTACCTCATATTCTGTTAGAAAAGTGAAATGTTTTTAGCTAACATCCAAATCCTGTAATTATTCATCCTTTCCTTGATATCTACAATATCATCAACTGACTATATTATTCTCTACTTGTTTAATTATGTGTAAAGGGGTGTCAAAATCTAAGAAAAAAAATGTAGAGACAAATCTCCAAAAAAGGAACTTTTAGTTGGCAATAAAACACAAAAATAGAATTGCAATTTGGGATATATACACAAGAATGTTGGAAGAGCAAAGGAAAAGGTTTTTTTTTGTTTTTTTGTTTTTTTTTGAGTCAGAGTCTTACTCTGTCGCCCAGGCTGGATTACAGTGGCACACTCACAGTCACCGCAGCCTCGATCTGCTGGGCTCAGGCAATTCTTCCGCCTCTGTCTTCCAAGTAGCCAGAACTACAAGTGCGCGCTACCCCACCTAGCTAATTTATTTATTTTTTTACTGTAGGGACAAAGTCTCGCCAAGTTGCCTGCGCTGGTCTCGAACAGGCAGGCTCAGGCAATCCATTCGCTTTGGCCTCCCAAAGTGCTAGAATTACAGGCTGAGCCACTGAGCCCAGCCAAGTTTCGGGTTTTATTGGGGGAAAGAGGTTATGCGAGTTGTTTAGAAAGAAAGTTCACTGGCACCGACAGTATCTTACAAGAGCTGGTGAATCTCGATTCAAAAGTGTCAGTAGTTGTTAGGTGGTATTTGTAATCTGGGAGTTACGGTTAGGCCCCTGCAGTTTTGAATTGGGCTTGTGAGACAGTATATTAGGGCAAGTGTTCTTGTATAAGTGACTAGCTGTCCTCTGTGACTCATGCAGTAAGCTGCAGCTCGGAAAAAACTGATGGTTCCTGTTAACAGGCAAGCTATGTTTGAGAGTCCTCCCTCCACCATCCATTTTGCCAGCATTTGACAAGATGACTCTATCTTGAATCTTACAACATTCATAGTGTAAACAGAAACAGCACTGCCTCGGGGAGAGCCGGTCTGGGATCTAGCTTTAGAGCTGCCATTGCTGCAACGTGCTCTGAGCAAGGTACTTATCCTTGTTTGCCTCAGTGTTTCTATTCTTTCAATGAGAGCATTATTTTGAGGTCTATTTCAGCAATAAAATTCTGGAATAATACATTACCTAGACTTTTGAAAAGAATTAAGAAACTGCTGAGAGAGAGAATATGAATCTAACTACCAGTTAAAAGTTATAATCCACTGATAGCTACCAAGTGTCAGATACATTAATTACATGCTAGCTCCAGCTTACCCAGTAATCTAACGGATTAGATTACTAATCTGTTTACAGATGAGAGATTAAGAAATGCACTTAGAGTTAGTGGCAGAGTTGAGAGTTGGCTATGGGTCCAAAGGCTCAAGGTCTTACCAGCAGACCTGCCTCTTCTGCTTACCGGAATAGCGGGGTTAAACATATAATGACCACTTAATAACCACTCACTCATGGACACGGATGCTTATGCTAACACACTATGGAGAGTGAGGTAACGTGAAACTTACTTCCTCTTGAGTTTGATTGGCTTATGCTCAGGTGGATCCTCTTCACTTTCATCTCCATCAGCACCGCTGGCGTGTGGTCTGTCTTTGCTCGTGCTTGTTCCTGAAGACTCTTGTGAATCTTGGTTTGACAGGCTTTCTGCCATTTGCAAAGCCAATCAAAATATTTCAGTGCCTTTTCTGCAATGACCTGTACACAGTTATCCGGCAAAGTACCAGGCGATATCCACCTGTCTGTGTGTCTACTTGCAGAGCTTGAGCATTTAACAAATCAAAACTATGTCTATAAGGTTTGTTAAATTAAAGTTAGTCTAAAGTTGCCTCTGTACATATTTTAAGTTCCGCCTAAGGGTTTCTTTTACATAGTGAACTGTAATGTAACTGGTTGTGTAAACAGACTAACCTACTCTTGGGCCAATTACTCAGTTCTGGCCAATCTTAAGTAGCCAATTGTTTAAACCATGTTCAAATGAGGCAAATGCTGAGCTCTACATCAATCCGGCTGTTTCTGTATCTCACTTCCTTCTTCTGCATGTCACTTCCTTTTTCTGTCCATAAATGTTATCTGACCACGTGGCAGCCCTGAAATTGCTTTGAACCTATTCTAGTTTTGAGAGTTCCCTGATTCAATCACTATTTGTTCAATTAAACTCTGTCAAATTTAGTTTGTCCAAAGTTTTTCTTTAGACAGGCTTAAAAGTTTCCATGATCTAACCACTGAAAAAAGCAAACTAAAACGACCTCTTCATAGCTGCCTAAACCTAACCCACAAATCTGCCTTTGTGAAAGCTATCAGTCATAACATTCTTATGAAATTTTAAATGAAATGACTCTAAAGACAGCACAATCACATTGACTAAAAAGAATCTGTCTTCATTACAAAGCAAATACATTTGTCTTTAACACAGAAGGGGAGTAACAAAGATAAGTATTACTTTGAAAAAGGGAATTTTTAATTTGTAGCTCCAACTGAGGCACATATCTGTCTTTGTTCTTAATTTCATCAGACTGGAAGAAAATAGGTTGGTGAGACAAGAAGGAGAAAGGTGCCTTCAGGGTAGACAGCAGGAAGCTGTAACTGTGTGGGGACATTTTCAGAAGGGCTCCAACCACAAAGAGCATAAAACACACACAGAAATGTAACACGTATCTTGTATTTTGAATTCAAGGGAAGATTTAAAACAAATCAAAACCTAAAATCCTCAAATTGATCCTATGGCGGACACATTGGAGCTAATTGCTGAAATGGTCAATCTATACACACAACTAAGGGAACAGGCAAGAGAAGGCAGAGACTGAGAAGGTTTGCCATAGGGAAGAAAAAAAACCAGGAAGATGAGGAAGGAGAATCAAAGGGAGTAACATGAGGCAGTAAGATAGTGGCCACTACATTGACCCATATGCATAGCACAGATTTTATAATAAAAATAAGTTACAGAAAGATCTAAGGAGAGTATAGAAGTGTATCAGAATACTGTCATAAAATCTTCAGATGAAAAAGGAAAGAAAATAGAAGGGAATGAGAACATTCTATTGAGATAAGCTCTATTGTAAGAATACAGAACAACAAAAAAGGAAAAATTGACAGAGTTCTTTAGAAACTCTCAACCAGATGAAGGTAAGCAAGATGAGAGGAGCAAAGCAAATCCACCTGTTAAGCAAAGGTCAACACATTTTGCTTCACATAGAAAAATGGCTGAGAAGAAAGTTCCCCTATACTCGATTTATCTAGCATCAAACATCAAAGATGCCAAGATTTTAAGAAATTCAAGTCATAAAAATGTCCTCTTTTCCTATCTTCTGGTGCCGTCAATTGCTCCCTAGCAAGAGCATTCTCATCCCACCTTATTCTGAGTAAATTCTTTCAACACAATTCTCATCTGCTTTCTCTAGTCCTGACAGTGGCATCAGTTTACACAATGAGTTTTTTTCACCAATCACTTATTCAAAAATCAACCAAGTTCCTTATCCTGGATATTTTACTGATGAGAATCCTGAAGTCAATATCGCTGTTGAGATTCTCCTACAGAGCAAGACTTCACTTGTCTAAATGAATTCCACATGATTCATGATGGGTTTGCCTAATGTCAAACGTATGTTCTCTATCACTGTCTGAAACGCCCCCTATAAACTCATTTGCTCTGGAAAACTGTGAAAGTGGCAAGCTTGCTATAATTAGATTTCTCAAGAGATTTCCGAATTTTCCTTCACTAGTCCCCAAGGTACAAGAGGAAAAAGTCACAGTTTTGAGAATTCTATGTAAACTTCCTCCCTCCCCCCACTCCCTCTTCCTTCTTTTCTGTCTCTCTGTGTCTCTCTCTCTCTAATTCAGTCTCTGTAGAGACTGTCAAAAATTGTCAGTGCTGACCATATTGCAAGTTGTCATGGTGAGACATTGGGAGAAGTTTTCAATTAGCAATAATCACATCTTGGATAAATCTCATTGGTCACAATACTGCCACTGCACAAAGTTGAGAATAATCTCATTAGTACAAAAGGGCAATATATAACTTGTGATAGGAAAGTAAGATGGAGTAAATAATTGCATTATTATACCATGAAATGTAGTTAGTTGGTATTATTTAACTCTTCCATAAAGGATTAGTGGTAGTTATTCTGCTAAGTAAGTTCATTTTGCTACCACTACTTGGCAGAATAAATCTGTTAATCTTACCCTGAGCTGGCTGGTCTGTGCTTCTATTTGATGAGCTGCTTCTCTTGGTGCCTCCATCACATGGCTCACTTTGGCCAGAAGCAGGGCATTCTCTTCTGCCACTGACTTCACCTGGCCGCTGATGACCATCACAGCTTACAGAAGAATCTAATTGGCTCTGTTCTACTTCCTCTGAATTCAGAGTCATATTACTAATTCCATCAAGTATTTCATTATGATCTTTATCACTTGTACCAGAGCTGTCATTATCAACTGTAGTAGATGAAGAGGGAAAAGATACTAAGTCAACTTTCAAGCAATTTTCATCTTTCTTGTTGTCAACTTCTGTCTTAGATGCATAAGTATCTGTATCACAGTTTTGTGAGGTGTCAAAAGTCCAACCCTGAGCTTCCCAATACTGAAATTGTTCAAAATAATACCAATAAAGTTGACTATAATGTTGCTCCCATTCTTCCTTTATATCAGGAAAGTTCCAAGGTTCAGGAGATAGTGTTTGATTTGGATGTTTTTCTTGCCAGCTTTGCCACAATAGTTCTCCTCCATATTCACTCCAATACTTTTCCCAAGTCTCTGTAACTTCTAGCTTTGGAGTCAGTGTATTCTTAACAGGAAGATTTTCTGTTTCAGTATCTTTTTTGCCTTGACGTTTACATATTCTGGTGCTTTCATACTGTTCAACTGTAGATGGATCATCTGAGGCCAAAATGTCTTCTTCATATTCTTTTCCCCAAGATTCTCTCATAATTTCTTCTAAGTACTTCTTTTGATGTTTTTTCTTTTTCTTTTTTATTTTAATTTTATTTCGAGTATTCATAGACACCTACATCAGATAAATGATAACTTGAATATAAAATGTACTTCATAAACTATAGAAGCACTTCCAAGTCTATTTTGACATTAAACTACACAAAATACTCTTAAAGCCCCGCTCTGCTTTTAACTACACAAACAAGTGCCTCTTATCTAAGTTCTCAAGAGGAAAAGTCATACAAGGGACACATCACAACTTGCAGTATAGGGTAATTTATAAACACTACACTTAAATGAGGTAGAGTGACGAACTTTGCAGCAACTTAGATGAACTTAGAGTCTATAATACTGAGTGATCTATCACAGAAACAAAGAACTGAGTACCACATGTTCTCACTCATAAGCAGACTTTGAATAATTATTATACTATAAGAAAGGGATTGGCAGTAGTGGGAAACTGCTGGGGGGTGGGGGCACACCTCATCAGCAAGGGTACCTGCATAATGAACACTCATATACCTAATCCTGAATTGTACCCTACATCTTTAAATAAAAAAATTAAAAAAAATATAGGTAGAGTGTGCTAACCATGAATGCATTTAATCTGAGATACAAAGCAATTTCTTGTGATATTTTATAAAGAACACTAAAAAATAAATACACTAAAAGTAAATTAAAACTTACCTCAAAATTCTTATGTGTAGATATCCCACCAAATTGAATTGGCAATCCCATACTTCTCATGAGTTCAGCCTCTGAATCAAGTTCACATTCATCCAGGCCTATGCCTTTGCTGTCATGTGATTCTGCAGTACCATGGGAGTGACCACTTTCCTCCTCTTCTATAGCCTGGTGTCCTACAGACAGCATTCATTAGCTTAGTTTTAAGGAATATTCAGAGGCAAGTTTTCTTATCCTCATTTTAAAGAACCTGAGATCCGGAATAATTACTCGACTTGTCCCAAGTAGAAGTATGCAAATGGTACAATTTTTCTTTTCTTTTTTTTTTGGTAGACATGAGGTCTCGCTATGCTGCCTAGGCTGGTCTCGAACTCTTGGGCTCTTGCAACACTCTTGCCATGGCCTCCCAAAATTCTGGGATTATAGGCATGAACCACCACGCCCAGCTGAAATATTACAATTTTTAAGGGAAAACACAACAAACAAACAAAAAATTGATGGTAATATGGACTAGTAACAAAAACAATGAAGAATCAAGAGACAACTTCTTGTCTGGCTCTGCGTGCCACTATCCTTCTAGCTGCCCATTTAGTGTATGCTTATTGGGTATTTGCTTTGTATGCAAAGTACAAAGAATGGAAGTAAGGGGGACAGGGAAGTAGAACCCTGCCCTGTGGAGAAAATACTTACACGCTCACATTCCTTATCAGCAAAATTACTACATGAAATTAGTAGACTTAAAATCATGATCTGTGGAGTTATTTTAGGAGCTATTAATAAGAGAGGTGAAAGGTATGTCTTTAGGCCCCTCATAAACACTTTGATAAAAATGAGATTTAGATCCTAATATTGGGTGGAAGAACTGATTCCAGTGAAAGGGTTCTGTTATTAAAAGTTTGAAATCCACTGAACTAGAAGATTCTTTCAAGTTCCTTGAGTCAGCCGGGCTCGGTGGCTCAGCCTGTAATTCCGCGCTTTGGGAGGCCAAGGTGAGTGGATTGCCTAAGCCTGTGGGATCGAGACCCACCTGGGCAGCTTGGCGAGACCTCATCTCTACAATAAATCAAAAAATTAGCCGGGCGTGGTAGCGCGTGCCTGTAGTTCCAGCTACTTGGAAGGCTGAGGCGGAAGGATCACCGGAGCCCAGGAGGTCGAGGCTGTGGTGGCCGGGAGAGGCCACTGCACTCCAGTTTGAGCGACAGAGTGAGACTCCAACTCAAAAAAAAAAAAGTTCCTTGAGTCTAGCTCTTATAGAAACACCTTATTACAACAAGAAACTTTACCCTTTTCTAATATGGTTATTAATTATAATATATTATAATGGTTATGATTATATCACTAACTGAATAAATGCCATTCAGGTGCTCTATTAACTGTTTAAAATGTGAGATAACAAAAATCACTTTACATACTAGTATACTCAATTAGTGTTGAGCTGCACTCCAACCTGACGATCTCAGAAAACAGGACAGTGAGTCTTGTGTAGCAAAAATGGAGACAGATAAAAAAATCTCATGTGTGCAAATTCTACTAAACAGGCTCCTAAAAGAAGGAAAATGATACCTATCTAAATAATGAAGAAGATTCTCTTCACTATTCCATCCAATGAACTTATAAAAACTACGGAGAAAGCAAAATGGAAAATAAATAAGCCAAGTTTTATGTTCCTCTTATAGTGTATATATATATCTTCTTATCTTCAGTGGGATCCTAGTGTTTATAGAAACCCAATTTGTATAGCATAGCACTGAAACACAAACCAAACATTTCATCTAGTGATCAACTAAAGAAATAGTGATTTGTTCTATCATCGTGATAGATAAAGGATTTTCAAAGGTAACTATGACACGTTATACTTGGGCTTCTAAGCCCATGCGGCAGTTTTCTCCTTGTCTAGAAACATAAAAGGTCTATGTGGAAGGACAAATGAAGTTGGAAAGCCTGAGAGACAAAGAGAAGCTTAATGTACAGATCAAACTCTATTTGTTATTTGGAAAGTTAACTCAGATGACAGCCTTTTTACTTCAGGCAAAAGACTACGGATGTTCACTTGGAATTTATCCTGGATCATTTGCCTATACAATACAATTCTTCTGAAGAAACCATATATTCTTCTAATGTCAGATTGCTCCTTATCTAATGACAGCTTAGGAAGGAAAGCTATACAGGGCAAAAACACATTAAGTCAATACAGGAGTTATAGAAAAATAAAAGACTTGTTTTTATAGTGATCCCAAAGCCATGTTCTAAAAGAAAATAAGGACTATGATTACAGAATTATTTATCATATTTTATGCTAACAAACATTATAACAAATTATAAACAACTTAATAGGACATTTTGGTTAATTTTAGCAAAAAAGGGGTTATATAGTTTTATTCTGTATTACCTGCATTGTCGCCATTGCCTTTGACATAGTAGCCTTTTAATCCCATATTCAGCAGTTTTCGATCCCTGTGAAGCAAATTAAGCAGTTCATATTGAAATAAACTAAGCCATACACTTAGGGAGGGGAAAAAACAGGGCATCATGGACTAATAAAAAGGTTACAAAACAGAAAAGCAATCTGCTAATATTTTTTTCTCACCTAAGATACAGAATAATACATTTCTCACGGAATTGTTGTAAGGATTGATAGTATATGTAAAATGTTTAGCTTAGTGCCTAAATGCATGGTAGCATTTATACATTATAACTACTAATTATTAAAACTAAGTGGCATCCTTCCTGGATATTGGGAGAAGACTGATCTTCCTTACGACACATAAACAACGAGGGGTTCTCTAAAATTTTGCTGTAAGAAGTCAGTATAAAGTAACAACGGGAAGATTTAGCTTACACACATATAAATCCATGTGCAGACCCCAACCTATTTGCAAATAAGCCAAACCACCCATTGTTAATAGTAGACAAGGTAACATCGTCTGAACAAAGCTTACCAAAATAAACCTAACAGATCACTTTTAAAAAGTAGGTTTTGCTTTTAGTATCTTCCTACCTGTAAATTTAGCTGTGATAAACTCCATTGCAACTGCCACAATAAGACTAATCACAAGTTAAAGCTAACATTACTGAGTTACAATAAATTTGACAAAACAAAATTCTTGTGTACCTCATTTATTTCATACCTTAATGCTTCTTTCTGGGGGATAGTTTATGAAACGTACGGTAGGTCAAAGTGACTCACAGCAGGTGAACAGGGAGGGGATGACATGCCAGCGTGATCTAGCATGCTCAAGGATTACCCAAGAACACAGGCACTGGGGGTAGGGAGAAGGAGCTGCACCAAGGGCACTGGTATTACGCCCACCAGCACCCAAGGATGTGTGGCAGGAGGTGTCAGATGGAGGGGAGGACCGGTATGGTTTCAAGTTGTTTACAGCAAGAAATAAGAAACACTAGAATTTAGTATTGAGGATGATGGCCAAGATTCTTCTTGCTGAGGGTTTAAAAACAAGGTGGGCTCAAGACAGGGCATCGAAAAACAAGGAAGCCTAGAAAGAACTCTAAGGTGTTACACCAACACTAGACGTATTATTATCAATTTGTGGCATTTAAATTTATATACACTGTAGATATAAAAAATGGTTTTAAATGTGTTATGTGTATATATGTATGCACACACATATACATATTCATGTATGTATGCAAAATACATATATACACTGCCTAACTGTCTACTGAGAGATTATAGGAGCAATAGGCACATACGAGCACCACACTTTTGATTTCAAAATACCATTCTCCACTGAAGGAATCGTGGTGCTTAGGATAAATGGCAGTTCCAGGTTGGAGCATGGACTGTAAAAGATGAGTCTGGGACATGTTATACCATAAAGGAAGCACTCAAAGAATGTTGGAGACATCTAAAGGACACAGGAGCCACCTCAAAGAATCCCCCACTGGCCAAATCTCAGACAATATGAGCACTAAAATAAATATGACAGCAAGGGACTACAACTCACTAATAAACTAAGAATCCAGAGTTCATTTTAACACAAACAAATGAATAAAATATGTGGGAGAGAAGGGAAAGAACTTACAGAATGCTAAAATAAATGCAAAAGAACGAAGTAGACAAGAACTATTCCTTGTCAACCTTCAGAGGCAGGTGATTCAGACGGAAGCTGTCAATTAAAGCTAAGGTTTGAGGGTTTATTGAAAAACAGGTTATTGGTGTAACATTGGAATATGCCCCCACCGCATACTGACTAATACAAAGCGAACCACTGTGACTTTACAGGAAAGAAAACTAGCAGTCAGTAACATCACCTGTGGTGGCATGTTGTCTGTATAAAGTGCCTCCGGAAGTCATAAGGAGCCAGGCATAGCATCATTTCTGTGCCGTTTCTGCCAAGGCAGGACCCAATTGTGTCCCTGATGAAACATCAGGCGGATCCAGGTTACAGAGTGTTAGGACGTGAAACTTAGAACATAGCTTCTAAGAGGATGCGGAATCTTTCCAGGTTGGAGGAGACTGCCAAGGCATAAGTACCTGTCATTAATATGACAGCTTCCTATGAGAATTTCTGGGTCAGAAAGGAGACACACTGTTGGGCAAGTTGGGGAAATCTGAACTTGAATTCACTACGGTGATTATGCAGAATAGCCTTGTTTGGGGGAAATACACAATGGAGTATTTAGAGTCATGCCTGCAGCTTGCTCTCAAATGGTTCAGAAGACTAATGATTTTGCGCATATTTATATATACCTATGGAGTGGTAGAGATGGAGCAAATGCAGTGAATTGTTAACAGTTGGTAAATCTGGGTGAGGAGAATAAAGGACTTCTTTGAATTATTCTTCTAAGTCTGAAATTATTTCAAAATAAATTATCTAAAAATTAAATAATTACAGCAAGTTTTTTTTTTTTTTTAAATACAACACAAGCAACTCTGTAACAAAAGAATCAATAGCCTGACTATTTCAGCATTTTCCTGTTTTATTTTGGGCTTTCTACACAAACACATGCAATTTCTATATTAATTGTAATAACTGTGTAGATATTGTGTATCCTGATATGGTAAAGTAACACAAGGATTTTTTTCTCCTATTACTACAAAGTCATCATAATGACATTCTAATTAAATCTTCTTCATACAGACAATGTATAGAAACTTGAATGTGAAATCGAATAGTACTCTATAGCATTAAGACAGTATGTAACAACAATGGTTTTAGAAAATATAAATTAGTTACGATATTAGGTCCTGTTTTCTGCCTTTGAGGTGAGGTGTTGCAATCTTATTTAATATGAGAACCAACCCCTTCCCTCTCCTCCCCCACCTCCCTTCTTTTTTCTAGAGGCAGGGTCTTGCTCCGTCACCCAGGCTGGAGTGTAGAGTGCAATCATAGCTCACCGCAGCCTTGAACTCCTAGGCTTCAACAATTCTCCTGCCTCAGCCTCCTGAGTAGTTAGGACTTCAGGTGTGTGCCACCACATGTAGTTAATTTTATTTTTATAGAGACAAGGTCTCACTATGTTGCCTAGGTTAGTCTCCGACAATTCCCCGGCCTCCACTTCTCAAAGCGCTGGGATTGCAGGCGTGAGCCACTATGCCCGGCCAGACGTTTTTTGTATTAAAGATCACATGGGGTTTAACTTCTTTTTTGGGTTAACTTTCAGATTACTACACAAAAATACACGATGAAAAATAATTCTTTCAAACTTCTACTACATTAAGCTATATTAAAAGTTTACCACATAAAATTCACTTCCACAAGAATTCGTGAGATTAGGATAAATATATTTGTCTTAGAAATGAAAAAGAAAAAGGTTTAAATGGCCTACCCCACACATTTAATATAAAGAAAAAAATCCCTAGAATCCGATTCTCTTGTCATTTTTTTTTTTCCCTACACACGAGTCATTTTCCATGCAAGGCATTCTTTTTTACCTGAAACAAACATGTCCCTCAAATAAACAAATCTCAGAAACTGATGTGAACAGTTAAGCCTTTGGCCAAGTGTGGTGGCTTACACCTGTATTCCCAGGACTCTGGGAGGCCGAGATGGGAGGATTGCTGAGCTCAGGAATTCTACAGCAGCCTAGGCAACACAGCAAGAACCCATCTCAAACAAACAAACAAACAAAAAAGTTAAGCCTTCATCTAAAATAGCTAAAAGTTTCAATTACGGGCACTTGGTCTCGAATAGACGTCAAGGTCTACAAAAGATACTAACCAAAGCAAGTTACTCACCTTGACTTACAACGTCACGTGCATTGGGGATTTCATTTTACGCCTCACTTTCCCCCCCTTCTTAAATGCCCCCTCAGTCTATGAACGTGCAATGACACACGTTAGCCACCCTATTTTTGGCTAACAGCCTACCCGGTGGACGTAGTCCTCCGCTTCAAAACAACGGCAGGAGGCGACCGCTCCGTCTCGTCTAAGAGTGTTTGTTCTTCTTGAGCATCACTTTACCCCGGGACCAAGAACTCTGGTTGGCTTCACGGACCAGTCACAACCACGTTTGCCACACCTACATTTCCAGGTCACGATCGTGCCAGGAAAGGAGGGGAAACTCTTTCTACTTACTCCACAAATGCCCTGGAGCAAAGGCAAAGGATCCTGGAATCCTCCTCCTGGTCTTCAAGGAAGAGAAGCATTTCGGCCACGCGGCTCCACTTCTCGCAGCACATTTTCCCCTCAGACGCGGCGCTGCGGTCCCCAGTCCGGGCCGGGCCTCTGCTCCGGTACCGAAGACGGACACGAGGCCTCGCCGGGGCTCCCGGGGGATGGGTCGAGGAATAAACCCGGGACCGCTCGCGCCAGAAGCCGGCCGGGACCCCGCCGCCGGAAGTGGCTCCGGGAGGCCACGGGAAGGGGCGGGGCGTCGGGCGGTGTCCCACGCAACGCGGCCCGGGCTGCCGCCGCCGCTTGGCATCGTCCTCGCAGGTGGCTCGGGAGGAAGCCCGTCGCGCACATCTGTCCGGCTCTCTCGGCCGCTGAGCCGCCGAAGAACTCCAGCCGCCGTTGGCGGGTCAGAGGCGAGCTGCCCCTGCCCCTTCCTGAGTCCGAGGTGCGTCGGTCCCCGAGCTCCCCCGGCCGGCGTCGGGTCCCACGGGGCCGGGAGCGGGGAAGGCCGCGCGTTCCGTCTCCCGGGGGCCGCCCTGGAGTTCCCGAGCGGGCGGGCTCGGCTTCCCGCCGGGCTCGGGGTCCGGCTGGGGCGCGAGAGCCGCGGGGCGGAGAGGTCCCACCTCCCCTGGGCCACAGCGAGCCTGTCCTCCACGCCCCGCACCCCGCTCGCTCTCTAAAGCTTCCATTCGGCGGGTCTCGCCTAAGCTTGGTGGGGCGAGGCGTCTCCAGCCTCACCCGAGGCCTCCAGCCTTGCCCGGTGGCTTCCCGGATTCCGGGACCCAGTTCGAGTCTCCTGCGTGCAGAAGCCTGAGGGAGGTATGCGGGGGCCTCGAGGGTGTGGGGCGTGGCTAAGAGCGTTTGCATCCAGACGGGTCGGGCTTGGAGACCTTGGCGGGCGACTTAAGCTTCTTGAGCCTCATTTGGATCGTCTGTGAAGTGGGAACGATGAGTAGTAACTGCTTCCTCGGGCTGCTGAAAGGACTCCATGCATCGAGGCCTGTCGAACCTTTGGTTTGTGCGCTTCATAGTTCGAGTGGGTCCAGACCTTGCAGGCGCCGGGCACTGCGTTGGACCCCGGGGATTGCAGCCTCTGGAAAGGTCTTTGCCTTCAAGCTGCTCACGATCTAGTAAGAAAAATGGCACGTATGCACATCAGTAGGGTGGAGAGGGGTGGATCAGCACGGCTGGATTGGAAAAAGGCAGTGGGCATTTGGTGTGCCGTCCTCGCAGAGGCTACGCAGGCAGTTTTCCACTTCAGACGTGAAAGTTGGTAGGTTAGGAAGTGGCTTGAGCTCCTTAATGCCGAAATAGCTTTGTTCCTTCTTTAGGACTTTAGACAGTTTGAATCGTCACCCGTATTTTGGCCGCACTGGCGAGTGGGTGGAAACAGAAGGTTAATTTTCAAATGTTTATTCCCATATCCGTACTGCTGCCCTGGTTTGAGGGCGGAAGTATGCTGATTTTAATGTTTCAAGAAGGTACGAGTGCTGCAGTTACAAATATGCAGTACAGAAGTGCAACAATTTGGGAGTGAATAGGTGGATTAAGAAAATAAGGTAGAGCCGGGCTCGGTGGCTCAGCCTGTAATCCCGCGCCTTGGGAGGCTGAGGTGAGTGGATTGCCTGAGCCCGCGGGTTCGAGACCCGCCTGGGCAATTTGGCGAGACCGCACCTCTACAAAAAAAAAAAAAAAAAAAGAAAATAAGGTAGAACAATAATTATGAAAGAGAGTGAAAGATTGTAGCTGGACGTCGAAGGATTAAAAAATAACGACAACAAAAATTTTGAGAGGTAATTCATACTAGAATTTTAAGTTGAAACTTGAAATCTAAAAGGTGTTGTTTTAAAGATGAAAGGATTGGGTTTGCCAGATATCTTGGCCGAAATAGTAAACTGCAACTTTATTCATGCTTTGAAGTGGAATCCTTATTCATTAAAATTGAGTGTTGTGCCACTCTTAAACTGTTATTAAATATGCAAAAAGGAAAAGGGAAAAAGTTTTTATTTCAGTGAGTATTTATTTCAATTGGCATTTTCAGAACGTTTTCAATGTGGCTTGTATCTTGAAAGTAAATTGGGGCTGGGCATGGTGGCTCATGTCTGTAATTCCAGCATTTTGGGAAGCTGAGGCAGGAGGATCACTTGAGGCCAGGAGTTTGAGACCAGCTTGAGCAATACAGCAAGACCTCATCTCTACTAAAAAATAAAAATCTAAGAATTATCTGGGTGATGGCTTGCGCCTGTAGTCCCAGCTGCACAGGAGGCTAAGGCAGGAGGATCACTTGAGCCCAGGAGTCCAGGGCTTCAGTGAGCTGTGATCGGGTCACTGCTCTTCAGCCTGGGTGACAGAGCCAGACCCTGTCTCTATTAAAAAGAAGGAGGAGGAGAGGAGGAGAAAGACAGGGAGGGGGAGGAGAAAAGAGAGTTGATTCTCATACTAATTCAGATTATTACAATACCTTACCTCAAAGGCAGGAAACTGGGCATAATATTGTAACTAAATTCTTTTTTCTAAGCACATTATATTATCATTCTGTCTTAATGCTATAATTAGAGTACTATTTTATTTCATCTACACATTCAAGTTTCTATACGTTATCTATGAAAAAGATGTAATTGGAATATTAGTGAGTTCTTAAAAATAATCATTACAATAACTCTATCGTAACATGAAAGAAATACCTTGTGTTAAATTAACATATCATTTGGGAGGCTAAGGTGGATCGCTTGAGGCCAGGAGGTCAAGACCAGCCTGCAACATAGTAAGAACCTGCCTCTTTAAAAAAAAAAAATTAGCATCTCAATACAAAATATCTACACAATGATTACAGTGTAACTCTGGCTGGGCATGGTGGCTCAAGCCTATAATCCCAGCAGTTTGGGAGGCCTAGGTGAGAGGATTGTCTGAGCCCGCTGGTTCGAGACCAACCTGGGCAACATGGTGAGATCTCGTCTCTACAATAAATAAAAAAAGAAACTAGCTGGAAATGGTAGCATGCACCTGTAGTTCTGGCTACTTGGAAGGCTGAGGTAGAAGGATCACCTGAACCCAGCAGGTTGAGGCTGCAGTGGCTGTGAGCATGCCCTTGCACTCCAGCCTGGGCAACAGAGTGAGACTCCAACTTAAAAACAACAACAACAACAACAACAACAATGTTTCTCAAAACTAAAAAAGGAAAATTACTGGTAATGGTTGCTTAAAATAGGTATACTTTCTTAAGATTTTGTAGAAAACAAAGTTCTCTGTTCTGATTTATTATTTATCGAAATACTCCGAATTTAACATCTGTAAGGTCCATAATAGTAAACATTCCTTATGTCTTCACCATCGGTATCAGTATGGTGATGGTGATGTTTCAACTTGTCAACGTCTTACAAGAATTACGTGATTTCCAGTGGAGAAATGAAGATACTTTATATGTGATGCATAAGGCTGGGAGGGGGTAGAAAATAACCTTGAATTTTGCTAACTAAAATATTATATCTTCTCCAAAACATGCATATATGTAAGTGTGTGTGTGTGTGTGTGTGTGTGTGTGTTTGTGTGTGTGTGTATTTGTGTATATAAATAGGAATGAGGTCTCACTGTTACCGAAGCTGGTCTTGAACTCTTGGGCTCAAGCAATTCTCCTGCCTCTCCCAAGTTGCTGGGATTGTAGGTGTGATCCACTGTGCCTGGCACCCCCAAAGCATTTTTTAATGCATACAGTTTTTACTGGATTAACGTAAAATGTTAAGTAGTCAAGTACATCCTATAGTGAATTTGAGGGAAGAGGGGAAGGGCCAGGCAGAAGGATAGGGAAGATGGAAATTACAGTCTTAATATTTTCAACCTTTCTGTCAAGAGAAGAAAAGAAATATATCAAAGAAAGTGTAATGGAAACCAGACTGGGTTTTAATAGGAGATAGGAGAACGAAGTTTTAATTTTAGCTTTTGACTTTTCACTGAATTAATTGAGTAATTTTGAGCAAGTGAACTGGCTTTTTGTGTTTAATCTTTATCTGCACAATTAAGGGGTTGCACTCATTGAGTTTTAAAAGACACTCATTATCAGAAGTAAGTACTATATTTTATCAACTCAAAGGCATGTTATTCAAACTCCTGTAATAACGGGTTTTAGGATATTGTTTTTTTTATTAGCCCTTTACTTGAAGTGAGTCAAGGACATTGTCCTGATCCATATTTTTATTATAGCTTTAGATGAACACAGTTCAGATCTATATTTAACCAGCATTTGTTAGGTGCCTTCAATGTGCCAGGCAGTATTCTAAGTGTTTTACACGTTTTATCGGATAACTACTTTGTTTACTGATATATCTAGAATATATTTATTCTGGATACAGTGTCTAGAATAGTGTCTGGCACAGACTTCTTAGGGCCACCCACTTTCCTGTGTACTGTGTCGTATCCCCTTTGGCCTAGTTAAGGACATGGCCCTAAGTTAGGGGTCTCCTCTCATGCATCATCCATTTCTCACTGGCCCATTGTTGTTTTATCACTGGCATTAAAAACTGCTGTATTTTCTCCCATCTTGAAACAATAGCAGCAACAGCAATGAACTACTGACCTACGTTTCCTTCTAGAGACTAATCTGTTTCTCTGCTCTTTTTTGAGTTGTTCATATTTGATGTTTTAATTTCCTCCCACTCTTTCTTGAACTTACTTCACTTTTATTTCCTCTGCACCAAAACAGCTGCTAATCAGGGCTTACCAGTGTCATCTAGATTGTAAAATCCAATAACCAATGATCATTCCTTATCTTATTAGACTTCCTAACAGCATATAGAACAGCTGAACCTCCTTCCCCTCCTGAAACACTTTTTTACTTTGGCTTCCAGGATGCTACTCCTGGAAGGAGGACGCTGGCTCAATCATTGTCTTCCCAACTTCTAAAATGTTGGGTGCCTCGAGGCTCAGTCCTGGAAACTCTTTTACCGTATATTCACTCCCAAAGGGCTCTTCCTTGGTTTCATGGTTTTAATAACTGTCTGTATGCTACCAGCTTCCAGATTAATTTCTCTAGCCCTGACCTGCCTGCTAGTCTCTGCTGATGTCCAACTCCCTGTTTAATATCTTTATTTGGATGTCCAGTAGATATCGTAAACTTAATATGCTCAAAATTGAATTTCTGATGGCAGTCCCACTCTAAAACCTGTTCTTCCTACAACTCCGTTTTTTCACAAGCAAGCTATTAATAATGACGATGATGATAGCAATGCTTGGTTAATGCTTATATCATAGAAGACACTCTTCTAAGCTTTTTTTTTTTTTACATGTAATCTTCACGACAGTCTCACTAGGTAGATGTGGTTATCTCCATTTTACAGATGAAGTATCTAAGGCAAGAAGATACTAAGTAACTTGCTAAGTCACATAATTATTAAGTGCCAGAGCCTCTCAGGATACAAATGCAGGTTGCCATCCCAGACTTCTTTCTCCTTCTCACATTGGACACCCATCCACAGCAAATTCTGTTGGCACTGTCATCAAAATAGATCAGAGACTGACCATCCTCTCTACCAGGCTTGCCCAAGCCGCTTTCACGACTCGTCTCAGTTATTGCAGTAGCTGCTTCTTTGCTCCCTATGCAGTGTCTTCTCACCACGACAGCACTTAAGCCCAGTTCAGGCAATCCCACCCTTCTGCTCAGAGCCTGATGCCTTTGCCATCTCACACAGATAAAAGCTGGCCTACGGAGCTCTACGGTGCTGCCTGTCTAGGCCGTTCATGACTGCTCTTCCCGTCACTCATGTTCTCAGCTTCTTTGCCATTCCTCAGGCTACACCAAGCACACACCCTTGGCTCTTGCCGTTCATTTAGCCAGGAATTCTCTTCCCCCAGGTATTCACATGGTTCGCTCTCTGACTTTCTCAGGTTTCCTCTCAAATATACCTTTCAAAGAGGCCCTCCCGCACCACCCTACATCACATAGCAAGCTCCTTCTCTCACCTACCCCCTTGCCTGCCACAGAGCTCTGTAGTCTTCTTACCTTGCTGTTTATCCTTCTCCACAGTCCCCGGTCATTACCTGACCTAGTATATATTTGCTAGTTCTTTGTTGTCTCCCACTCTAGAATGTAAGCCACTTGAGGTTGTGGACTTTGCTTTATTCACTATTTACTGCTAGGAAAATGCTTGGTACATAGTGGGGGCTAAATAGTTTTTGTGGGGTTTTTTTTGAGTTAGGGTCTCACTCTGTCACCTAAGCTAGAGTACAGTGGTACGAGGTTGGCTTTTTTTCCACAGCCTCGACCTCCTGGGCTCAGGTGTTCCCTTCTGCCTCAGCCTCCTAAGTATCTGGGACTACAGGCATGTGCCACCATGCCCATCTGATTTTTTAAATTTTTTGAAGAGGCGGGGTCTCACTGTGTTGCCCAGACTGGTCTCAAACCCCTGGGCTCAAGCAGTCCTCCCGCCTCGGTCTCCCAAAGTACTAGAATTGCAGGCACGAGCCACTGTGCCTAGCCCTCAACAGATCTTTATCAAATGAATGATCACCTCCATTTTTAGAAGTATAACTTGCTTAAGGTGGTAAAGCCAGTGCTCTGGTTTGTGCAGCCTGGCTCCGGAGCCCACTCGTGCTATCTACTGTGTTCCTGAAACAGACTGAAAGAGAGTGGGCTCTGTCTTGAAACATGAAAGCTAGTAAAGAATTTTATTTGCTGGGCTCAAAGACTCCTTTTTCAAGGATAGGTTTTAGTGGTAGAAAAGAGGAGCACGTTTTTAGCTGAATGAGTTGGTATCATGATAGAGCTACTCAGAAAGCCACTGTGGTCTTAGCTTCTATTAGAGAGCGCGATGGCAAACACACAGCACCTGTTAACATGTCTGGCATTATTCTGGGCTTCGACACAGAGTAGCACATTTAATCAGGGTAATCCTACAGGGGTAGACAATGTTATCATCCCAGTTTTACAGATCTTAGCAAACTGAGGCACGGGAGTTACTCTGCATAGTCTTCTCAGTCAGTATCAGCTGGAGACAGTCACAGGGAGTGACCCGAGTGGTGAAAGGTTAAGAAACCAGAGCCTGCGGAGTGTTTGAAAGAATTAGGAATGCTGACTAGAAAAGGGGATTTTGCAGTTCATGGAAGCTTATCTGAAACTTAAGAGGTTGCTTAATGGAAGAGGTTCTATGGTACAGAACTAGGCCCATTAGGGGAAAGTTACAGTGAGGTAAGTATGAGGAAGCCCTCTTTATTTGTTCAGTGGTTGGTGTTGAAGAATAGATGGGACTCCTTTTGAGTTTTTGTTCTGAAAGCGTTTAAATCCAAATCAAGGTTGAATGACCATTTGTGGTTAGGGTTCCTACACATGGCTAGGGTCAGAGCATCAAAATGTTGATTGGTTTTTAGACTTGAGGAAAAGCTGCTTTTAACACGGATGAGGAGTGATCATAAGTTTTGTTGATTTATTAATATTATTTACAAGCTCTTTTTAAGTTGAGATATAATTCACAGCAACAGTCACCATTTTAAAGTGTATACAGCTCAGTGTTTTTTAGTGTATTTACAAGGTACAACCATCACTACTATCTGAGTTCAGAACATTTTCATTATCCTGAAGCTACCTCTGTTTTTTTCATTAGCGGTCACTCTTTGTTCTCCCCTCCTTCAGCCCTGGCAAACCACTGCTTTTTTGTCTCTGTAGATGAGCCTGTTCTGGGTATTTCATGGAATGGAACCTTGCAATCTACTGCTTTTGTGTCCAGCTTTTTTTCGCTTGGTGTAATGTTTTCAAGGTTTTTCCATGTTGGGGTGTGAACCAAGTATTTCATCCCTTTTTATGACCAGATGGTATTGTGTTGTATGGATATACCACATTTCAACAATTCATCAGTTGTTTTCACTTCTTGGCTATTGTGAATAATGCTACTGTGAACATTTGTGTAAAAATTTTTGTGTGAATGTATGTTTTCAGTCCTTTTGGATATAAACGTAGGAGTGGAATTGCTGGGTCTTATGGTAACTCTGTTAGGCTTTTTGAGGGAATGCCAAACTGATTTCCATAGCAACTGTACCATTTTACATTCCCACCAGTAGTTTATGAAGTTCTGATTTTTCTATATCATCATCAACACCTTCTATTTTTCATTTTTGGGGGGGAGGGTTAAAGCCATTCTAGTGGGAAAAGCTCTCATTTAAAAAGCACCGAGTTTTGCTATGCTGCATTCTAAATGATCAAACACAGGTAGATTATAATGACAGTGTTTGACTCTTTAGACTGATTGATTAGGATATGATGTAAATAAAGCCCAGGTTGGGGCTTAATGTGTGCTGTGTTCACCTTCTGTTACCTTAACAGGCTCAGATTTCTCACAAGTCAATGCTGTTAGAAGGAAATTAAACGAAATCTTCCATCTCAGAGAGAACAAGTCAAAGTGCATGCATGCCCTGCTGATGCCCTGTTAGCAAGATAATCTTGGGATAAAAACAACGTATAATTGCCTTTATGTGTGTGTCTCTTCCTCTCCTTTCAACTTTTTCTTTCATTTATTGGGTTCTTTCCTCAGCCACAAAGGGTTTGAGATACTTCTCATTAAGATTATCTAGTCTGGAATAATGATGAAATAGTTCCAAGTATAGAATCAGAACCAGAGAAAATATGAATGGAAGAAGAAAATTTTATGTAGGAAAATATGGTCATGGGCTAATATAATTTTATAATTGAATATCAGATTTGACCTTCAGCTTATCTGGCAAAGTTACTGAAAAGAAACTTAGTCAATTACATGTGGTCTTACTTTTTCTCCCAAGAAGCAAAGCTTTTTATAGTTCTGTTAAAAAAATACAAACCTAGGTGGAGATTTATATAGTGATACTAAACAGTACATGGAGTTGTCCTCATTAAAGCAGTATTAGTGTGAATATAATTTTTAACTGTCATGTACTTACATGGGGCTGTAATCATACTTGTCAAATAAGTACGTGTCTCTTGCTGATTATGTTATAGAAATTCTAACTCTAGGTGTTATAGATTATCTTTTCTCTTTAATCATTTATATCTTACATTTTTTGCTGTGTTTTCCAGAATACATACATTGAAGTTGTGACGAGATATTTATCTAATTTCTGGTAAGTTAAGTGACTTTCAGAGAATGAATTCATAAAATAATTATACAGTTATATTTTTAGCCATTTTAGATTTAAGGAAAATTTTAGTGACTGTAAGATAAGAGCAGTACTGATAAGTTATTATTGCACAATGAACTTTACATCTGTTTCTCTGTAAAAGACAATATTTATAAATATATGTCATCACTTTCTAAAGAATCGGGTTACTTTTATTGAATGAGGTATTAAGGTTTTCCTTTGTGCAAAACAGAGTTATCTCAAGATGACCTACCTCAAAACTCAAATGTTCAACACGATCCACTTAAGATATGAGTCTAATTGTTAATATCAGTGTGAAATTTTATTACTCATCAGCTTTATTTTCCTTTATTAATTGTAACTTTTACTTTCCTCTCTCAGTTATAGCTTTATTTTCCTTTCTCAATTATAGTCAGTTATTCCAAAAGCTAAACACAACACACTTCATAAGCAGACAGTGTGAAACCTCATAATTTTCACACTTAAATCTGCAACAAAGTTACCATTAACCATCTGCTCATTTTTGGTATTAAGAAATGACTCTAAATAGTATTTATGTAGACTAAAACATTTAACTTTATTGTTGCAGAAAAAATAATACTGGATTATTTTTCCCTTCTAGTGTCAAAATTAAAGACCTGCTGTGGCAATGAAGAAAGAAACTGAATTTGTCATTTTCACCTAAAGAAAAATGATAGACAAAAATCAAACCTGTGGTGCAGGACAGGATTCTGTGCCCTATATGATTTGTCTGATTCATGTACTCGAAGAATGGTTTGATGTGGAACAATTGGAGGACTATCTGAATTTTGCTAACTATCTTTTGTGGGTTTTTACACCACTGATACTTTTAATACTTCCATATTTTACTATCTTTCTTCTCTATCTTACTATCATTTTCTTACATATTTATAAGAGAAAGAATGTATTAAAAGAAGCCTACTCTCATAACTTATGGGATGGCGCAAGGAAAACGGTGGCCACGCTGTGGGATGGACACGCAGCGGTTTGGCATGGTAAGCACGATGCTTGGATGTCTGTTGCTATTTGTATGTGGCACTGAAACTATATTATCGTTTCATGCTGCTGATTAAGAAGATACTGGAAAATATAATGGAAGTGATTTTTACTGTACCCTGTTACTTATTTGCATACAGTGTGCATATGTACAGGGGGCCCCCTAAAAATGGAATTTATTTATAAAAAATTGTGTATGTATTCTTATATGTTTAGACTTCAGTCACCTTCAAAGTACATTTCATTTGATGCATCTACTTTTTCAAGACACTTTTTCTACTGCTCAAAACGGTTTTTGAACTCATCAATTTTGATGCCTTTTTGTGCTTCTGCGGTTTTTTTATTTCACCTCTTCCACATTGGCAAATTGTTTCCCTTTGGGGACTTTTTTCTTCCTGGGAAACAAAAAGCTGTTGCTTGGGGTGAGATCAGGTGGATAGGGAGGTTGGGGCACAAGGCTCATGCTTGTTTTGGTCAAAAACTGCTGCACTTGCAGTGTGATGTGGGCAGGTGTGCTTGTAAGTCACCCATCATGAAATGGGCAAATGTGTTGAACGAATCTCCAGAACAAATTCACTGAAGCTGAATGCAGCCTCTCACAACAAGGCTAGCTGGTACACTGATGCCAAAGGGTTCCTAGAACATGTACCTAGCCAGGGATGCCTGTACTACAAGGAGTCCACTCTCCAAAAAATAATTCTGGTTCTTTTTGGTCCTCCTCGTATGTCTTTTTAAAAATAATTTTTCCCAGACACATTAGTTTCCATTAAACAAAGAACCACACGACACTGTAGACTAGGGGTGTCCAGCCTTTTGGTTTCCGTGGGCTGCACTGAGTAAAGAAGAATTGTCTTGGGTCACACATAAGTCATATAATATAATTAGTGTATATTCATATACAGATGGGATTGCAAAGAAAACAAGCACTAAAAAACAAATAATGTTAAAAGATTTTGTGGGGCTGCATTACTAGCTGTCCTGGGCCACCTCCAGCTTGTGGACCACAGATTGGACATGCCTGCTGTTAGACTATTACTATAAGTTGAAATATGAAAATTTATATCTAAATCATCTGAAAGAGTAAGAGACTATTTACACTGTATAGAAAACTATTTTTAAAATGCTTTATTTAGGCCAAGTATGGTGGCTCATGCCTGTAATCCCAGCACTTTGGGAGGCTGAGAAGGAAGGATCAGTTGAGACGAGGAATTTGAGACCAGCTTGGGCAATACAGTGAAACCCAAAAAACAAATAACTTAGCTAGCACTGTGTGTTATGCCTGTAGCTCCAGCTACTTAGGCTGCTGAGGTAGGAGGATCCCTTGAGTCAAGGAGTTTGAGGCTGCAGGGAGCTATGGTTATGCCACTGTACTCTAGCCTGGGCGACAGAACAACATCTCATCTTAAAAAAAAAAAAAAAAATCAATCTTACTTAGCATTTACTTCTTTTCAAAAAAAGTTTGACTTTACCAGATTTTTAAAAAATGAAATATTCTATAATAATATTACATTAAATATAATTTGCATAGCAGAATTTACCCGTTTTCTGTTTGATTCATTCCTGAGGTTAGTGTGTCTTTCTGAATAAATGAGATAGCAATACATTTCTCACCAGGGCCAGCTGCAGTGGCTCATGCTTGTAATCCCAGCATTTTGGGAGGCAAAAGCGAGAGGATTGCCTGAGCTTAGGAGTTTGAGGCCAGCCTGGGCAACTTGGTGAGACCTCATTTCTACAATAAATCAAAAAATTAACTGCGTGTGGTGGTGTGCCCCTGTAATTCCAGCTACTTGGAAGGCTGAGGCAGAAGGATTGCCTGAGCCCAGGTGGTCGAGGCTGTGGTAGCCATGAGCGTGCCACCGTACTCCAGCCTTGGTGACAGTGAGGCTCCAACTCAAAAATAAAAAATAAAAAGAGTTTTTGTCTAGGATAGTCTTTCTTTATTACTTGAGAGACTGTGGTATTGTCTAGTTAGATTGGTGGTTCTTCCTTTGGCCATCATAAAAATTGCCCTCTGGTGGCCTATTTTCAAAGCCTTGGTGCGTTCCTCTACCAATTTGTACTCCATTATTCCAGTACCTTATTTGTTGGTCTCTTTTTGTATTGGGCTATAAAAAAAATCCTGAAGATTCAATAGGCACGTAACCAAGACAGGTTTTCAGTATTATGTTGCTGAGCATGAAAGTGGTTTCACAGAAGGATGTGAAAGGAAGCACAGACTTAGAAGTAGACACTTGAGGATGTACATCACTGAGGTATAAGGCTACTCTTAACAAAGATCCCCAGTGACATGCTTATTAGGCTAATGTGTTGTCATTTTAGTACTACATGCATACTTATAAACCTGCAAATTTACTTTTGAGACTTACTATGGCAGACACCATCAAGGCTTGTCATACATTAACTCCTTTAAACCTCATAACATAGTATGTAGATTCTATGTACTATCCCCATATTACCCATGAGGAAAGTGAGGCACAGAGCGGTTATTTGCTCAAGGTACACTAGGAAGCAGAGCCAGGATACAACCTCAGGCACCTGGCTCTCAGACCTGTGTTCTGTGCTCTGTGGTAAATCTGTCCCAGGTAGGAGATTTGAGGCCAGAAGTCATGTTATTCAGGTTTGCAAACAGGAACCATATGCCTTTGGTGTATTGAGTTTTTAATATTTATTCACTGCTACTAAGCTCCTGCCAGTCAGGACAACTCTCATATCCTCCTCTTCTTTTACATGAGGAAGATGCTATTTTAGTTTTCCACATGTGCATTTCTGCAGAGACTGCATCTGTGTTGACTGTTATTTCATTGCCTTTAAAACAATGATGTTAATGGCATTATTTATAATACTTGCTGGGAATATGTATTCTCTTCCCATATATACACTCCCTATGTTTCCAGATATATATAGTAAAGCATTTAAATTTATTTATATTTCAGAAGACAGGATTTAATTTAGATAAATTTAAGTGCTAAAATTATTTCATAGAATATATAATTTTGAGGTATTTTTAAGTACGCACATATGGCACAGAGGCAGTAAAATATATAGTTCCTAGTCTGTTTTAATGTTTTATTATGATAACATATTTTATTAGGATAAATGTTACTGTTTTAAAAATTGACTTTTCATTACCCTATTTTTTAGTGACAGAAATAAGAGATATTTGTGTATATTTGGATTTTGTATTGATGTCATATCAATTTTTATTTGTGTTTTTTAAAGAATCTGTGGAGGAATTTTTTTTTTTAAGAGACAAGGTCTTGCTACGTTGCCCAGGCTGGCCTTGGAACTCCTGGGCTTAAGTGATCCTCCTATCTCAGCATCCTGAGTAGCTCTGACTACAGGCTGGAGAAATTTTTTCTTTTCTTTTAATAAAAATGTTCATTGTAAAAAGTAGAGTACAGAAAAACACAGGAAGAAAATAATCACCTAAAATTCACCATACATAGGAGTTTT
>CAUYQG010014606.1:0-19481 GCA_963574415.1 Tarsius wallacei | reverse complement strand
AACTATGGGGGGTGGGGAGGGTGAGGGCGATGGGATTAATGGTGGTAAATATCTGTCTGGGGATGGGGAGACACCTCTTATCATCAAAAAAAAAAGAAAAGAAAACTATGTCACACTGGAGTCACGCATTGTGAACAGGAGTTTTTATTTCTGATTCAAAACCAAAGCTGTAGTCTTCTGCAGAGAAAGCCCCTGCATGCTGCGTTTTCAGCAGTCCCATGATTCCACTTGCTGTCTTGCCTCACCTGAACAAGGCTTAGATTCTAGAGAAAGTAATATAATGCTTGTTACTTTGGAGTTCCTTTAACTGTCAACAAATTTGTATGATGTGTGCCAGGCTGTATAATGGCCCATGAAAGGCATCTATTTCCTAATCTGTAGAACCCGTGAATATATTACCTCTATGGTAAAAGAGACTTTGTAGATAATTAAGTTATAAGTTTTGAGATGAGAAGACTTTGCTAGATTATCTAGGTAGGCTCAATGTTATCACAGCAGTCCTTTAAGACAGAAGCAGGGGAACCAAAGTGAGAAAAAAGATGTTGGAATGATATGCTTTGAATGCAGAGGACAAAGCCAGGAGCCATGGAATGCAGGTGGCTCTAGAAGCTAGAAAGAGGAAGGAAATAAATTTCTAACATGAAGCCTCCAGAAAAAATACAACCCTGGTGAAACTTTGATTTTAGACTTCTGGCCTCCAGAATTGAGAAAGAATAAGTTTGTGTTATTTTAAGGCCCTAACTTGTGGTCATTTGTTATGGCAGCAGTAGGAAACTAATACAGTATGAAATTTCTACTTTTGCGTCTTAAGGATACTTGCTGTGCCTCTTTTTAAATCATCACTTGTTTTGAAACAGAACCACAGAAAGTCCTGCTGAAGCCCCCAGGAAGTAAACATCTAATGGAATCTGAAGCTCTCAAGCAAATATCCACGTGCTTCTATGATCAAGGAGTTATCCCGAGTTTTATGAACTACGATCTGAGCCTCTTGATTTCCAGAGGATTGCTTCTAGAGATTTCCTATCTGGATACTCAACTTCCACTGAAAGCTGTGTATCAAAACTGTATTTGGGCAAAAGTGAAACCTAAAACTCCTTCCTTGGAAATGAAATGTAAGCCACTATTGAGTGAGATGCTGCATGTTAGACCACGAATTTCTCAGCTCTTTACACTCGATCCTCTTTTCATTTGATCCTCTTTACTGTAGAGTTTGTTTATTTTCTCTTTATTAAAGTGAAATAAATATGTTTTTCATCAAGATGAAAACTTTCAGGGATCAGACTACTAAGAATTCTTCTGAGCATTTCCAGTTTTTTAAAATAAATGCAAAGACTCTGTAAGGCAGAAATGCTTGTGCATGTTGAGGTAGGAACTGGAGTTGCAGTGGGTCAAAAGGTCTATTTTCATCAAATGCCTCAGGGAATTCTTTGCTGGTTCTTGAGTCGGGAGAGAAGTAGCATTCATTAAAGCCATGTTATTTACACAGTTGATTTTTATAACAAGTTTGATCTTGTGGTTTCAGGTCAAACACACACACACACACACACACACACACACACACACACACAAAACAAAAAACCAGTAACATAAAAACCTAGTTGAAAGTGGAAACCATGGAAAAGCAGGTGCTTATGAGCATGAGTTCCTCAGGAAAAATCTTGCCTTTCTTATATAAGGGCTCTGGTAAACCATATGGGCTTTCCAGTAGATGCAAACCCGTCACGGAGAATACCATGCTTGGAATTTGCTAGGGTTGAGCCCCTTCGTGGGAATTCTTCTGGAAAATGTTAATTAATGTCAATGTCTATGCAAAGTTTTTCTTGGTAATCATAATAGTCATGTAGAGTTGCCTTTATATCTAAACCAGCTAAGTTAAAAAAAAGACAAACCTTCTCTATGAGAGTATATAAAAAAGCAAATTAATCATATTATAAGTGATTAATTTTCCTATATGGATACTCAATTATCATTGAAACCTCTATATCAAAAGTTGACCTTTTCTAATTTACTTAACCAGAGAGACTTTAATTGTCACCATTACAACCCTTCAAGCTGATGATCTCATAAGAGTTGCTATATGTCAACCCAGTCATCCTCCATTATTCTAATAAATAAGTTTGAATTTTTTAAATGTTTCACAGCAGTTTTTTCAAAGATTGTTTCAAAATATCAAAAATTATTTTTTTCTTCTAAAACAGTAAGCATGACCAAGGGATGCAAACAAAGGGACACACAGCATGTTTCTGTTATTAGGCCATCTTGCTATCCTGTACTGAAAAGTCTAGACCTTGACTTGAAATTGTATCCAGCACTGAATGACACACACACACACACACAAAAGGTAGTCATTTTATAGAGGGTTTGAATGAGAGTCATAATTACAGTTGGGAATCAGAAAATAAAATCTAGGAGGAGAGGACTGGAACCATTCTGGAAATTAGGAAGCTGAGTCGTAGTAATGGTTTTCAAGTACCAGAAACTTATGAGGCAGGAAATTATAGTTAGCTCATTTTCATCTCAGCAAAGGACCGCTTTGAAGACCTGAGTCAACTGCAAAAAGGAATTTTGTAATGAGAAAATATTTTTTCGATTCTTAGTGGTTCAGCAGTAGAATAGTCAGGCCAGATGATCAGGCACTAGTTCTAGAATAGGAAAGAATCCCCCTGTCCAAGTGTCAACAGGAAGTCGAGACTCTCTGTAGGCCACTGAGTGCCACCCTTCCCTCATTGCTATGCCCTTGTTTTTTTGCTTCTTCATCTCTTATCTTCATTTTCCTCCCTGACTGTCAGAGTCCAGACAACAGACAAGAATTCTAAAAGCCTTCACCATATTGCTTCTTCGGAGGACTTCAGAGCTTAGTGAATGATTCTAACTCTCAGAGAGGAGCCAAATTTTTTCATGACTGCCGTGAAAGGAGATTACACAATATTTCTTCAGAGGCCTTTACAAGTAGTTGCTGCATGGTGCAAATGGAAAAACAGGACAGATTTCTCATGAGGGCTGGACCAGATGGCCCGTGAGAGTGCTCTCAGAGTCCTCCCTAGCTGTTGATTCCAAGGAAAAAAAAATCACTGCTGGGCTTCTGTGTTGGCTTCCAAACTGGGTAACTGAAAAATCAACCTGCAATAAAGAATTTTAAAAGTATTTTGCTTCTGACTTTCAGGAGCAAGCTTTCAAAGCAATCTCTGGATGCATAGAGGAGAGTCAAGTATGTTCAACACAGAATGCCCAAATGAGCATTTCCAATCCAGTGTTGCCATGTGGCTCTGTCTCATCGTCTGTGCCCATGGTTTTGCAGATCTCTTCTTCAGACGCCAGTGCTTTAGACACTGTGATGCTAAGCACATTGTCATCTGTAAGTTAATTTAGGTCTGGCTTCAGAACATGTATCAGCAGAGAGCTGCTGGGGGAGCACTTGGGGTCCTCATAGTTCTGCAGGAGACAGAGAAGGCTGGTCTGTCTCTCTCAGCACACATGGCTTTGCTTCTTCCAGAGATAAAAGCCTCAGCTGCAAATTGTGCATATGTAGTCAAGGGAACTGCGCTTCCTAGCAGTGCTTTCTGCATGTACTTCTTTCCTGTGTTGAGAAATGGGCCTTAACCAAGAAGCTGCAATGTAGAAACCAAAGGAGCGTAAGGAACCTTGCCCTTGGAGGCAGGAGACCTCCGTTTGGCTTTGCCTTCTGCTTTGCTTTCTGGGTAATCCTGATCAAGGAAATGGCCTCTCTGTAAAAGTAACGTGACTGATATCTAAATTTCCCTCAGCAACAACAACTGCTAATGTACTCATTTCTAGTGAGCACATAGTATTAATAAATCTCAATATTTAAAAAGAAATTTAAATGACTTTTGCCTTAAATTCTTCAGCCTCATTCTATTTCTTAATTCTGAAGCATAGGAAATAGGTTACCCCCAATTTTTTTAAGCATACAATATGATTAACTTACAAAATTGAATCTTTTTTATTACGTCTAATAGCTATTTATCTGAATGACTTTTAAATTCTTGAAGGAAAAGTATGAATCGATGCCTATAAATTTAATTCTTCTCATAATGGGGTTTTCTCTCCTAAAAGGGGTTCTTAAGAATACTCAGAGAAATCAAGTTCTATATTTTTATCAGATTCACTGGACTCAAGTCTCATACCATTCATGAATCGATAAACTAAAGATAGATGATGAACTTGATGAAACGAATTTGAAAAATCAAAGTGAAATTTAGGAACTTGGAGGTATCCTTTTGAATGTGATGAGATTTTTTTCTCCTCTTAGAATATTTTTCAAATTACCATAATTTGAAATGTTTGCAGAAATCTTTTTTAAAAAAGAATTTCTCTAAAATGAGTGTACTTCTAAAGAAGATCACTGAATGGATTTGGGATTAAGGACTCCACGTGTGGCAACCAAATTGAAGACTGCAGCCAGAAGATATGCTGCTTCCGAAAACCCTTGGGACTGATTCCTTCATGGGCACGTGCGCACATGCATGCACACATGGACACAGCCCCACAGACCCACACCCCTCACACACACACACTTCCAGAATCGTGCAACTGGAGCAGTGTTTGCCTAATAACTTCCAGGAGGCTCCCTCCCCTCCTACCGTTTTCTCACCATCCCATGGATGCCAGACTTCTGGCTGGTGCCTTGCAGAGGTGGAATAAACTCTATGAGATTGAGTCAGCCACTAATTTTTAGGAAGATTTCTCCACCTCCCCATTCTCACCATTTTACTTTGAGGCAGAGAGGAAAGCCCACACCCATGGGTGTCAGTGGAAATGACAATGGTGTTCTTTACCAAAAAAACAAACCAAAAAACTTGGCATTTTAAATAACCAAACTGCTCTTTTTTTTTTCTGGACTAAAATAAAATATTTCTATTTGAAACACAGCCACAGAGCTGGCTCTTCTTTTCCTCCTCTTCAGCCCACCTATTTCCTCCCACTTTTCCCCATACGGAGACTTGTACCACACACACACACACACACACACACACACACACACACACACGGTGCCTTTTATGTAATCGGCTGACAAGATTGATCTTTCACTTGAATTGCTTTGATTCGAAACCCACCCACCATTCGTGGGAGGTTAAGAATGATGGCTGCAGCTGCAACGCATGCTTTAACAAAGAGGTTGCAGAAAGACCGCCATGGTGAGGCGTCTGGTATCGGACCTGAATCTTTTGCCCACAGCCTTCATTCTCTACAGGAAGACAGAGTGTGTCATGGAATTCAACATACATTTTCTTAGTTCATACCTACAACTCTTAGATCTTTTTGCAACAACTGCCAGTTTAATCCTTTCTTAACAGAACTCTGTAACCAGATGCCCTGATCAAAAATCCTTAGTGGTTTCTCTATTGCTGATGATCCCTCATGTCTGGACAGCCTACCTTGACCACCACGGAGCCATCATCCAACCCCTTTTTACCACTACAAGAATCTTCCTCACCACTTCCCTGCACAAACTCTCTTGTGAAAAAAAAAAAGCCAATCTCAATACATGCGATATGCTTCCATCTATAAAATATTCTTGAAACAACAAGATTATAGTGATGGCTTGAAGATTGGTGGTTACCAAAGGTTAAGAATTGGAGAGGGGAGAGTGAGATGCGGCCAAAGAGACTTGTGATGATGGGCAATCTGAGGGCAATCTGATTCTTCATTGTGTTGGTGGTTACAAAAATGTGCATCTGTGATCAAACTGTATAAGCATATAAACACACACACAAATGAATGCATGTGTAACTGGTAACAGCCGAATAAATCCTGTGGATTGCACCAATGTCAAGTTCCTGGTTTTGATATTGTGTGACAGTTAAGCAAGATGTTACCACTGTCCCTGTACCTTTGTTGTGCAAATTTTTGTGAATCCATAATTTTAAAAAATGTTAATGGTAAAGTGTAGTTAACCCAGAAAAATAAAGTGAAGTTCTTAGTGGAATTTAAAGATTATTGCTCAGAATACCGCCTGTTCTCACTTATAGGTGAGAACTAAACACTAGACACGCGTGAGCACAAAGATGGCAACAACAGACACTGGGCACTACAAAAGGGAGGAGGAAGGAAGGGGGAATAAGGGATGCAGATCCACCCATGTTGACCCATACTGTCAATGGTATGAGATTTGGGGTCCCATGAATCTGACAAATGAATTACTCATATCACGTATACAATGTCGTATGCATAACATCACATGTACCCCACAGGCAGACCCACCCATCGTGTACCATGCTTCCCATTGGGGGTGGGAATCAGATGCTCCCAACACGTAGAAATGGTGAATACTCAAGGTGATGGATGCCCTACATATCCTGACTTGATCATTACACATGGTATGCCTGTAGCACAATATCACATGTACCCCACATGCAGACCCACCCATCAGGTAACATGCTTCCCATTGGGGAGTGTAATCAGAAACTCAAACTTCACCATCACACAACGTACTTATTTCACAAATCTTCACATATACTCCCTGATTATAAAATGAAATTAATTTTTAAAAAGATCATTGCTCAGACACATGATTCCTTTTTGTAAAGAATTCTCTTAAAAATTTCAAAGCATGTTTTATGTAATCATACAGCACAAGGTTATATGGACACCGATGTATATTTTTCAAACAATATTTTTCTCAATGGAAGTGAGCTCATCAATATTGCAATTGTTCTAAAACTAAAACAACAATTTTAGAATGAGGAGGAGGGAGTTTATCTTACAAATGTGCTCAATTCTGAATGACAAAAGCTCTGAAACTATGTCAAACACTAGTAGCTGGATCATTCTAACAAGTTACTAAACAAACAAATGAAAACCAACCAAACAAGCAAAACCAAACAAATAAACCTGACAACTTGTTTTGAGTGATCTGCTCTTCTTAGGATGAAAGGTTCATGTAGGTATCTACATCTGTCATATGTAAACCTATCATGTATGGCTGCAGATTGTACATCAAACTAACACAGTGTGATAAACTCCAAAATTAAAAGGCACAAACTAGAACAAAGCTCTGATGCACGAACAAAGCACAATTATAAAAATTCTAAGAGTAGGAGCATGAAGAGAGGTTGGTTAATGGATACGAACATACGGTTATATAGTAGAAATCAGTTCTGATGTTCAATGGTAGAGTAGGGTGGCTACAGTCAACGGCAATTTGTATATTTTAAAACAGTTAGAAGAGAGGACCTGAGATGCTCCCAACACATAGAAATGGTAAATACTCAAGGTGATGGATGCCCTAGATATCCTGACGTGATCATTACACATGGTATGCCTGTAGCGCAAGATCACATGTACCCTGTAAATATGTGCAAATATTATATACCATAAAAACCTCAAAGAATTGGGATGGTTCTGTGTTATTTACATTCAGGATAGGTCCCAGTATAAAGATTAGGTGGAATCTTGTTCTCTGGGGTTGGTAGTACCGTTTGAAGGCAGAATGTTATAGTGGATTTTTTCATCTTCAGTCTTCAAACAATAGCCAGTTTTATGCAAGATTCTCACACAATGATGGTCTGAATGTAATAATGGCTTTGCGTATTTTATTCTTGCAGAACTCAGGTGTTTTGCACAAGTGTATATTAATTCTTTCCAAAATCCCAATTCTATGTGTTCTAGATTAGTGGGTGGTAATCATAGGTTATCTGAGTTGAGCTTTAAATATCATCAGGCATTACGTAAGTAGAAGGTATTCTACTTGTTTATCAGGTTGTAAGTAGGGTCCTCAGCTGCCTGATAGCACCTTCCAGCACACCTGGACCTGAAAGAAGTCCCTAAAATGGTAAAATAGGTGGCAGACATGGGCACAATTATTCATGCCCCAACATGTAATTATGAATTCTGGAACTGACCCAGAGGTGACAGCCTTCAAAACAGATAAACGAATTTGTCCCAGACATGACTAGTACTCCCTAAGAAATAGCTTTCATAAGAATGTCCCACAATAGAAAATTCTTTGTTTTCTTTTCTTATTTATGATCTGTTTCCTCATCCTATATGTGAGCTCCAAACCTTGTCTGGCTTCTGCATCTTTGTGTACCCAGTTCTATAAGGTTCCTGGGACAGAGTAGGTGCTCAATAAATGCGTGTTGGTTATATTGACTAAATGAGGGCCTCTTTACCCGGCAATATCTCTGCGTGACATTTTTCGAGTGGTAGATACTTTTCTAATTCTGATGAAAGCTATAAGCCTTCCCCTCAGAAAAACGCACAGAAAGGCAAGATTTTTAATCTAAGGCATTCTTGGACCTCTCCCCCCTGAAAGCTCTGCCTGTGAAACCATTTCCAAGGATGAAAATATTACTATGACCACAATTAGCCACTATTTCTAGCTCTTTCAGGCATTCTACAGATCATTTACCTGATCCAATTACCTTCCTCATCCCACGGCATTGTTTTTTAAAATTTTCTGCTATTTGTTATCATTAACAAATAGTTCATATATGCACATTATCTTTTAGTGACAACAATGTACGAAAAGGATAATTTAGCTAATAAAATATATTTCTATCATTTTTTATAAAGTATATAGTAAAAAAAAATAAAGTATATAGTCAGTCTCCCTTCCTCTTTTAACCCTAAGAGAGCTTAGTGTACATTTGGTATGATCTCATAACCTGTTTCCTAAAGGTCACTCTCAGTAGAATTCCAAAGAGAGATAAGTCTCTCTCTCTCTCTCTCTCTCTCTCTCTCTCTCACACACACACACACACACACACACACACACACAGACACACACACAAACCACCCTACCGTTATAGATGGAGTGGTTTGCAGTAGAGAGGAGTGGGGAAGAGGTATCTTGCTTAGTTATCATAAATAACAAATAACTCAAAGTATACTGAAGACCCCAGATGGCTAACTTTTTGTCAGAGAAGAGTTGACTTTAGTTGCCAGCAATGCAAGGTGCCCAAGTGAATCTTGCTCATACACTGAGCTTTTGGGAAACAGAGGCAGTTTTCTTCCAATCTGAGTTGAGCAAAAACAGAAAAACCTTAATGGAAATCTCCCGACTTCCAAAAGCCCTCCTAAGACCGAACTCCTCCAACATAACCATCCACAGGCAGCTATGAAACTCAGCCATGAGATGTGAGGGGTGTCACTTTGCATTTCTTCTGGTTTACAAAAGGGAAGTTCATAGCACCGCTAAACTTTCCGAGGCCGCAATTCAAACCACCTTCTGTGACCTGCCTTGACCCTGGAGTGTCCCGTTCCTGGGGACTGGCCTGAGAGGACAGCAGCGCCTCTCCCTCCCAGACAGCTGAAGAACATGCAGAACGGTGCCATGTCCACAGGGCAGAGGCTGCATGTACCCAGCAGCAGCGGGAGAAAACACCAGCGCACACCACAGACTGCAGCCTCCTTTAGAGAACTGTCATGTGGGGCCCCACTCCCCATCCTGGGAACACTGGGAGAAGGAAAGGCGCTCCCAGGGCTGATGCTTCATCAGGTCAGGCTGCAAGCATTCATACTGCGGTTGGGGCAACCAGCTTTAACAGGGTGGATTTTCTTTGTTTCCTAACAAGGACTTTGTTTCTTAACGGCAAAAAAACGTAATCAAAACAACAAAGCTAGATGTTTTTGCCATGAGAAGCTCTTCTGTAACTCTGCAAAGAAACTTTTTTCAAGGGCAACTTTTCTAGAAATAGGGTTAAATGCTTATGGCAGCAACACCCTGCATGAGAAACATAGCATTAGGTGTGCGTTATTTTAATGTAACCAAGTTCCTCCTATCCGAACACCTGGTTCCTAACAAAGACAAGAGACAGTTAAATGTAAACAATGAACGAAATCATATCCACAAACTGGAGTAACCGAAGCCTTTGGAATATATATTGGTAGCTTCTCTCCTCCACATCCACAAACACTTTTAGAAACTAGAAGCATGGTCGTTTTAAAGAAATTAAGTCAGGAGGGCTTGGTACAAAGCAATATATAATGAGGAGGCAAGAGTCACATAATTGAATAATGAAATTTTCTACTTATCAAATCTAAGTCATGTCCTATTATGGAGAGCATCAGCTATTACTAGGAAGATTTCCAACTATGGAAAAAACCTGGAGGAAAAGGGAGCTTAAGAATTGACGCGGAAACTAGTAGTATTGCAACAATTTACTTTTTCTCCATATTTCATAACAAGGTCTACATTTTATTTCAAGAAGTAGTTTCGGTTTAAATATGTCTGCGTTCAATCTAATCGTACCATCCTAGGTACTTCTTCCTGCAATAAAACTTCCTTAAAGCTTTGCATAGCATTTGTTACCTGGGTCTTTCAAAACATGAATAGAAGTGCGGTGCCCCATAGGAAACTATTTTTGATAGTATGATTACAGGAACTATCATCTTTGGCACGAAATAAGACAAACACATGTGTTACCGAAAAACTACCCTGATGTAATTATCAGTTTCCAGCAGTTGTGTGTGTCTGTGGGTTTTTTTTCTCTTGCACACTGGAATTTTATACAGCCCTTAAGGTGTTTCTAACACTTTAGAATCTACAAAATGGACCACCCTTTTAAAAGCCCCCCCACCCACCCACACACCACATCACCCTGGGCTTATCCGTCCTCCTAAGAAGCTATTTTAACAATACCTGAGAATTCTAAATGCAGCAACCCCCTGATGAGGAAGTCACTTTTCAAAAGCCAAGGAACTGTGTTAGCTGCACCTGTATAGAACCCGGAATCCCGGGCAGAGGGAAAGTGACATCCATACCTATATTTCATGCCCGTCTGCTTTGCGGTGGACTCTTTGAGGGAAATGTGGTGCTGGGGCGTGAAGGTCCCCAGGCTGCGCGCGATGATTGCGACCGTGCGGAATTTGGCCCGGGCCGCGTTCACCACATTGGGGGCGGTGGAGCTCTGCTTGCTCAGAAGTCGGTCCTCGCCATTCCGACTCTTCAGATTGTGCTCTGTGCAGGCTATGGAGACTTGCATTGCTTCCCCGGGCAGCGCACGGTCCCTGTCAGAACCCCAGGACACAGGCAGTCACGGGAGGCCGAGCAGCTGGCGGGGGCTGGGGGGCTTCTGCTCGTCGTGGAGCCCCTCCTGGTCCCCCTTTCCGGGGGTGCCGTCGGAGGAGTCCTGGCGGCCGGCTTCAGAGCCCGCACAGTGGCCCGGGTGGCTGCGGCGCAGGACAGAGTCCCGGGGAGCCGGGGAAGTCAACAGTCAGCCCCGAAGTTGTCACGGCAGCTGGAGGAAGGATCAGGCTCGCGGACCTCCCCGGGCTGTAACCTCGGCCGCTTAAACAGCCAGATCCATGGAGTCTCGGGAGGCGTCTGCAGAAGCCGAGGGCTGAGCGTCCGCGGGGAGCCCGCCCGAGCCCGGCCGCGGCGCCTGGATGCGGCTCCTCCCGGGCGCCGGCCGCGATCAGCGCAGACTCGCCGCAGGACGCGCCGCCAGCCGCCTCTGGACCGCGGCAGGATGCTCGCCGGGCGCGCGGAGCATCCCAGGAAGCAGCTGATCGCGAGCGGGGCCCCGCGGACGCGTGGCCTCCATCCACGCCGGCTGTGGCTCCCTCTCTGCTCCTCCTCCTCCGCGCGGGGAGGACGCGGGGGCTCCTCAGGACCCCTCCCCGCTCATCCTCGGGCGGCAGCCGACGCGGGCGTGCCGCTGCACGGAGGAGCAGGCGGATCCCTTTCGGGAGCTTTGCCTTTGTGCGCCACGGGAAGGCAGGGTCGCTTTCCAGGCTCGTGCCGTCACGGAGTCTGGAGGCTGCTCCGCCAAGAGGGGGCTGCCCAGAGACTCCAGCCCGAGCCCGCTGCAGCACAACAGTTGGAACCGGGGGCAGGCAGAGAGGGGGTGCGCCTGCCGCGGAGCACGCCAGTGAGCTGACACGTGAATGCTCTGTGACTGGCTCGCGAAGGCACGGCTCGAAAGCCCTGCTGCTGGCCTTGGCGGGTTCGGTTCCCCTCTCTCTCGGCGCGGTTTCTCCGAAGCAGGTAAGTTTGAAGTTTCCTGAAAAGCCACGGTGCAGACTTTTTGGAGTCAACTCTGCTAACTTACTGCAAAATCTACTCTGGGCTGCCATAGGAGGGGGTGGGATGGGGAAGGGGGCCGCAGCAAGGGAGCCGCAGGTTCAGAGCACATTCCCATGAAGGTGCAGGCGGTGGTTGAGACCGCACACACAGCCACTGATCCTCTGTAACTGGAGGTGAGGACGAGGACCATCCCCGGGTCAGGAGAGGGCAACAAGACAACTCTGTGGACTCTGAACCCACTCATAGGAGGCAGAGACGCTGTCTGGGTCAGTGTCAGGTGCGAAGTAGCTGCTCAATAAACATGGTTGCGCCTAACTTAGCACCCGTGGCTGGTCATTTATCTCTTCACTTGAGATGCATGGAAGCCAAATCCTTCTCATAGATTCACATACAATAGAATGATGGCTTCTGCAAAATCAGCTTTCTAAATGTAGCTCTTGCAGACACTGCTGTCAAGCAGAAAGAAGCAGTGTTTAAATTAACCAAATTTGTGAATGCCATCTTGATTGCAGGCAATAAAGATCAATATGGCGGGGAAAATGAAGCGCTGGGACAGGCAATCTGGGTGGGAAGGACAAAGAGTCCAGTGTTCATGGGTCTCATTAATAAGGTTGGAAGGTACAGTGCAATGTGTCTGAATGAGTGGGGCAGACGCTAAGGTCACTAGAGAGAAGCAGGAGTGGATTCCAGGAATTGTAGAAAGCTCTTGATTTTAAGTCATTCCCCACACTTTTACAGCATCCCTGTTGAGTACCTGACTGCTTGTTGCCTGGGCACAAAGATAGCAGAAATGCAGGGTAGGCCTTCAAGAAGCTTCATGGTTGCCCAAGCAGCCCTCACAGAGCGTAGAGGGGTGGATGGGATTCTGCCTGGAACATGGATTGAGTTGGATTAAGCAGGAGAAGAAGGAGGCAGTCATCTCAGGGGTCACCGGGTTGGGGAGGACATACATTCTGTGTCTATGTGATTGAAAAGAAGAGGAAGAAGGAGGAGGAGGAGGAGGAGAGGAAGAGGAAGAAGAAGAAGAAGAAGAAGAAGAAGAGCATAGGCAACATAGCAGGACATTGTCGCTAAAAAAATTTTTTTTAATTAGCCAAATGTGGTAGTATGTGCATGTAGTCCCAGCTACTTGTGAGGCTGAGGTGGAGAATCACCCAAGCCCAAGAGGTTGAGGCTGCAGTGAGCCATGATCATGCCACTGTACTTCAACCTGAGTAACAGAGTAAGATCCTCACTCAAAAAAATAAAAAGAAAAGAAAAAAAGGAAAAAGAAGCTGGTCTGACAATTTCTGCCCAACTGAATTAAGTTGGAGGAATGAAATTTTCAAGCAGAATATGTGTCTGTGTTGAATTCTATTCCAAATGTGGATCTTAACATTTTATAACCTGTAGATAAGATGTAAATCAGATTGTGAAATCTCATCATTGACCCTCCACATCCTTCCCACTCTTTACTTTAAAAAATAAATATAATGGCTAGTGTTCGATGATTGAGAAGTAACTTTAGGATGAGTGAGGGTGGGGAAAGGGACAGACGAGGCTCAGACCCCTTCTTTGTACTCTAGCTCCAAGGGAGGCGTACTTAAAGCATGTCTTGACTCCCTGGAATAAAGACAGTGGGCAGAGAGGAAGCAGATCATTAGAACCTTTATTTTTTCACACTCAGCCGGCTCATCGGAGATGATCAATGTGAATCGGGAAAGGAGTCAAGATGCAAAGAGGAAGAAGTGGGAGGAATCAGAGGGAACAGCTCAGAAAAGGAAAAAATAAAATAAAATAAAGCAACTTGGGAGGCGAGACAGAATTCATGGAAAACCGTCCCCGGTCAGAGGGGTCAGGAGCCAGGGACTTCTGCTCAGACCCGGCCTGAGGGGGAAGGGATGTACAGATGGTTCAGGGCTGAGGTGGGAGGGCTGCCAGTCCCACAGGAAGGACAGAGGGCTTGGAGGGTGGGAAAGTTCAGGACACTGTTAGCCAAAGGGAATTTCAGCTTTGCCAAGATCTAGCCTGAGAACATAACCAGAACAGGGAACAGGTTATCAGAATGAAACACACACAAGGCAGAGCATCTGAGTCACCTTTCACCCCTCACACAGGCCTGTGCTCAGCAAGCCCTCACTCTATAAATAATTGAGAGAGGGAGATGAGAGCATGTCAGAAAGAAGGAAGGGAGGGAGGGGGGAGGGAGGAAGGAAGGAAGGAAGGAAGACACATTCCTATATAAACCCAATTCCTGAAAAAGAGAAAGAAACAAACAAAAGCTTGCACATTCTAGCTGAGGCACAGCTAGCTCAGTTAAAAGGAAGGACTAGGCGGGGCTCAGTGACTCAGCCTGTAATCCCAGCACTTTGGGAGGCTAAGGGGAGAGGATTGCCTGAGCCCACGTGTTTGAGACCAGCCTGGGCAACTTGGCGAGACCTCATCTCTACAATAAATCAAAAATTAGCTGGGCGTGAGAGCACATGCCTGTAGTTTCAGCTACTTGGAAGGCTGAGGCGGAAGGATCGCCGGAGGCCAGCAGGTCGAGGCTGGGTGGCTGTGATCGTGCCACTGCACTCCAGTCTGGGCGACAGGGTGAGACTCCAACTCAAAAATAAATAAATAAATAAAAGGAAGGAACAATCGTCACATTCATGCCTGTGCCCCTTGTGTGCAGGCCAGTGCCCCAGCCTTTAGGACAATCCTCAAAGAGGAGCAAAGATCGAGGCCAGCAGACATTCACAGTGCCAGTTTCTTCTGTGATGCCAGCAGTGCCCCTTCCTTGATCCAATGTCACACGGGCATTCTGACTGCCAGCCAGCAGCCCTGTGGCTTCCCCCAGCCATGGGCCCCCTTCCCAGTGTTAATGGAGCAGTCAGTCTCAGGAGCCCGGAAATTAGATAACAGTTAGCTGGGAGATGCTCACTCCTAATAAGTTTGTGCTAACAGGCCACGTGCTAATTAAGCTGGGGAAATCAGACTTGGAATCCATATCCTGGGATTCCACGGTAGGACTGGGAGGAGTCCTCACTGGTATCACTTAAGGTCAGTAAGACCCACGAATATACATACACATGTCAACGTCAATGTCAATGTAGATGTTATTATGGGCTTGCTGGTGATTCCTCAGATTCATGTGTTGAAGCCCCAACACCAATACCTCAGAATGTGACTGTCTTTGCAAACAAGGCCAGTAAAGAGGTAATTGAAGTAAAATGAGATCATTTGAGTGAACCCTAACCCAATTTGACTGGTGTCCTCATCAGAAGAGGAGATTAGGACTCTGAAGACCATCACATGAAGGCCCTGGAGAAGACAGCAGCCATCTACAAGCCAAGGAGAGAGGCCTCAGAGGAAATCAACCCTGCCGATACCTTGATCCTGAACTTCTGACCTCCAGAATTGTAAGGAAAAGAGAAACGTGTTGTGTAAGCCAGCCTATGTTACTTTGTTATGGCAGCCTTTATAAACCCATACAGATATAGATATAGTTTGTTTTACTTTAATTCTTATATTATTGGCCACAAGAAACTTTTGGAGCTCACTGAAGAAGATGCTTCTAAAAGTTGTTATTAGCTCATGATATATGTTATCATTCCACTCTATAGTCCTAAGCTGATAATATAGGTGGACTCCAAAAAGAGCTCTGAATACACCTGGTTTATTCCTTTCTACACAGTCCTAAAGACTCTATCTGGTGACTCTTGATACAAGAAGTAGCAGTTTTCAAGCATTTTTAGTCTTTACTCTTGTTTTTAAAATCTTCTTATTCTGCCAATTTGCCCTTTTAAGGGATTTAAAAATATATATATACTGGGCAGCCAGGAATCTGAGAGGTGACACCCTCAGAGGTGTCACAAGGCAATGGAGAGAACCCCACATCAGCAGACAAAGGCCTGGGTCCAAACCCAGCCCTGTCATTTCACTTGCAACCTTAAGTGTGTCACTCCAGCTCCCTGTGTCTTTTTTCTTTCAGCTGAAATAGGAGGGGGTTACATATTGATTTCTAAGCTCCCCTCCTGTTTCATAGATGACATGAGGTGTTTTCTAGAGAGCGAAGGAGCTTACAACGTTTCATAGGGCCAAGTTATCTCTTTCTGTTGTGCCTGGGTCTCATAGGTCCTTATTCATCACGTAATGCGGAATTCTTTGTCATTAACATCAGCCAAATTGGGAAGACAGTGACAGAGCTGTTAAAAACAGATCACAGGCTGTTTAACTCATGTCCCAATGCCCTATATCCACATGCTCATCTTAGAGTCTTCATGGTAACTCAAGAGACATTAGGGTGTGGAGTCAGCTGGAGATAGATGTGACTCCCAGCTCTGCCCTTCCCTTCTTCCCATGTGCCATGGAGCAGGATGTTTAACCTGCCTGAGACTCAGTATCCTCAGACATAAAGTGGTACAAAGACGTGGGTTCCCAGAAAGGTGCTGTCATTATCAACTTCATTCTATAGATGAAGAAACATGAAGCGCAGAGAGGTGAAATAACTTGCCCAAAGTAACACAGACACAGCTAGGGTTTCACTTGAGGCAGCTCTCTCCAGAAACTTGGTTCTTACCACTGTGCAAATTATTCCTCATTGTAAGAACGTCCTTGGGAGACGGGCTGTAAGTGGTGCCATCTTATGAATATAGTTCAAAATAAATCCTCTTCTCATTATGAGTGATAGAAAGAAATTCCATTTAAAAAGTCAAAAAGTTCCAGAACAATTAAATCATCCATGCTTAGTAGCTTTTGAGTATCGTCTTTTATCAACCTTTTCAAATACTTCATGATACTTTATTCCTGGTGCTCAAAAAAAATTGGTTTTTTTCAATTTCTGAGTGATTCTATTTCTTACCAGTAATGCCAGAACCCAGTGTTTTTCACTGCGTCCACTTAGAACTTATGGTTTATATTCCATTAGAAACCACAGCCAGCAGGGGCCAGGAAACATTCAATTATGCAGCCAGGCAAAACCGGATTTATCCAAAACAGAAAAGAATGCTAATATTGGAAGAATTTTAAACATGCAAGTGTACAGATGGCAAGCTACTTTCTGTGCCTATCATTTGTGATTAAAAGAAGAATTTTTAGGGTGAGAGTTTGCTATTTATCAAAATTTTTTAAATGTGAGTTTGGAGAGCAATTTATTATATTCTGACAAATTTAACCAGCCCTGAAAATTGCATGGTGCCCACATTTGCATGGGCACAGCTCTTGGAATAACAAAGAAAGTAAAAATGAGAGACCAAATTGGGGATACTCAAGGCTTTGCTGAATAGAAGAAATTTCCAGATGTCTACCCTCCTGCTTCCCTGGAAGAACAAGCTCTCCAGAAAACCCCCACCGAGAAACTCCAAAGGTAGGCTCTGTACAAATGTTCTCACTCTACAGCCATGTGTTCAGAGCGTAATTAATCAAAGGAAAGGTAAACCTTCCAATTACCATGTAAACTATACTTAAAGCCACTGATCTTACTTTCTGAATTTGAAAATTTTGACATATCTGATGCATCAGCAGACCTTCAATATTTACCCATCACTTAAATACCCAAAGCACGGCCCCATAGTGTTAGGAAGCAAGTGTGGAAATATAGGAAATTCATATAATTTGTTCAGGCCTCTTCATGGTTGATCATTTCTCATAGCTTGTCTGGAACCTGGACACAGAGTTGAGAGAGAACAGGAACACGTGATTTTTTTTTTTTAATTTTTTACAAATGTCATTTTTTTCTAAATTATTAGTCATTAGTATAATTTTTGCCATTGCCTTATATTAGAACAAGATGGTCGGAAATATTTGCCATATCTTTAGACAAAATCTTTTCCTAAAGAGCTTAACTCTCAGAAAATTTGTTTTCAAAGATAAGTAGAATTACTATATTTCATACAGTCTAAAATACTATCAACCAGAAGACACATTATTTTATGTACCACTAAGATAAAAAATATAGTCAACTATGACACAATGCTTTCTTGCCCCTTACTGTTTTTGTTTTCAATGAATCAAAGTCTTTTCAGACTTAGACTCTGTCCCCCCACCAAATTTCACTCTTGCACATGCACAAAAGGAAAATGTAAGAGCAATAAATTGGTTAAAGTATTCCTAAAATTTGTTCACATTGAGAATTTAAAATTTCTGAATGCTTAACTCAGAGTTATCAATGTCCATGTCTTCCACACAGTCATCTTTTATGTCGGTGATACAGCATTTTTTTTTTTTTTACAAAGCATGCTCAACTGATGTCTCTGAGATTTTTCCCGAGCTGTTGACCTCCTCTGGAAGTTTTGATGCACACTTGCAGGCATTAGCAAGCAGATCACGACAGCGGCCTGGCCAGCAGCAATTAGAAATCATTTCACAATTTCAGCCAAGGAAAAGAATGTGTTTCAAAGAATTGATGAATTCTGATGATTTCTAAGATAGTGTGTTATGAACTCCCACTTCATGGCAATTTAAATCTAAAATACTGCAAATGGGATGGAGGGAAAGGAAGAAGAAAATGTTTTTTGAGCACCCGTTATGTTCCAGGCACTGTGTTAAAAACTTCCACATCCATTATTTCATTCCAAAGGAAAGGGAGAAAAAAACCCCGAGTCTTTGTTAAGCATCTAAATAAATTGGACTCAAAACTAAGTATTCTATAGGTGGCATTACATAAGCATACATCTTCTCCCTTGCAAAACTAAAATGAATTATGTGTAGACTCCAGAAGAGCTTCCCACATAAAGCCAACCTTGCATGATGGAGCTAAAAAACTATACAGCCTGATGGCCTTTCAAGAAATAAGTTAATGAATCCAAATCCATTTGTTTCAGTTCAAATTTGTTCATCTTCTAAGAATAAGAAAAGCCACTATTACACATATCTCTTTATCTCATAATATCAAATATGTTCTTATAAAACATATATTTTCTCACTTCTTATCCCATTCATTTTTTTTCTTTTCTTAGAAAGCAGGATTTATTGAGAGGACAGAAAAGCTCCTACAGTGGAAGGGGACCCAAAGGGGTTGCCCTCCATTCATTTTTGAAGGTGTTATAAAAAAGTGCAGATCCAAGATCCTATGGGACTTTTTCTCACTTAAGTTCTTCCCTTTGGCAGATTACAGAAAGTTAATGCCTTTGACCACATTTAAACTGAAACTCATCTTGGGGACATAGGCATCAAGCTCTCTCTCACCTCACACTCATCTGTCAAAAGGATGAAAGATAACAAGTATGGTGAGGTCATGGGAACTCTTGCACACTGTTGGTGGGAATGCAAATTAGTACAACCACTATGGAAAATGGTGTGGAGATTCCTCAACAAATTAATAATAAAACTACCTTATGATACAGCAATTTCAATACTGGGTATATATCCAAAGGAAACAAAATCAGTATCTCTATCTGCACTCCTATGTTCATTGCAGCATTATTCACAATAGCCAAGATATGGTAGTTTTATTATTAATTTGTTGAGGAATCTCCACACCATTTTCCATAGTGGTTGTACTAATTTGCATTCCCACCAACAGTGTGCA
>CAUYQG010014600.1:0-14119 GCA_963574415.1 Tarsius wallacei | reverse complement strand
CAAGACTCTGCCAATTTTTATTTATTTTTCACAAGCTTATATAGTTTTCTGCACCCACAAATGTATCCTATGTTGCCGACCAAACGCCCACATACATCCTTTTTTCATTCACAATAAAGTTGACCTTTAACAATTACTATCCGGTTTCCTTCCTGCTGACTCTGTGCCATTCATGTTTTTAAATCAATGGACAGCAGCTACTGCTTTTCCTTTCTGCCATTCATGTTTTTTAATCAATGGACAGGAGCTACTGCTTTTCCCTCCTGCCATTCACGTTTTTCAATCGATGGGCATGAACTAGACAGCAGTTACTATCTCATCCACAGATGGTGTTTTTCTTAAGCTAAACATTTGTGAATCTCCTGTTTTTCTTCCTAACTTTCTTATAGCTATTACGATGGCTATTTACTATTATTACTATTATTATTATTACTATTATTATGGGCCCATAATGTCCTTATCTTATAAAGCTAAACCTTATCTCTATGTCTTATTTAACTTACTTACTACTATATACTTATTTCTACTAATCTTATTTCTATTCTTCCCTATATTTCCTTAACTATCACTAATACTATTATATATCTCTTATTTTACTGTTTTATCTTATCTTACTATCTTATTATTAATATTCTAACTTCTATCTTTATCAGACTACTTATTTAACCCTATAATATCCCAACCTATTTTTTATCTCAAATGGTTGTTTTCCACCAGCTCTCAGCTGGGGTCTGTTGTTTATGAGGAAGTGGTCGACTTGTTTTTCTAGACCTCCTGATGTTACCTGAAAAACATCCTTACACACCCTAAGGGGCACCCTTTTGCTGCAATCTTACCTTCACTATGCTTAAGTATAATTTTTGCTGTCAAATGCCATCATCCATCTATGCATCTATTATCTCAATTAAAGAAGGGAATATTCTCAAGCCTGTGCACGCAATCCTTCAAAGTTAGGGAAGGTCCATCAAACAGGATCCATGGGGCTTTGCCTCTACCATGGCCGCATTTGCCTGGAGCCTTTCTCACAGCCAGCATTTTTCCTGTTTTCAGGTCCCTTTTACCTTACTTTTACTAATGATTGCGGCTCCCGGCACTAGTGGGAGGATTGCTTCAACTCAGGAATTTAAGACCAACCTGGGGAACATAGTAAGACTCCATCTCTGTCAAAAAATAAAAATAAAAAAATTAGTCAGGCATGGTGGCATGTACCTATAGTCCCAGTTACTCAGGAGGCTGAGGTGGAGGATTGCTTGAACCCAGGAGTTTGAGACTGTGTTGTGTCATGTTCATGGCACTGCAATCCAGTCTAAGCAACAGAATAAGACCCCCAACTCAAAAAGAGAGAGAGAGAGAGATAGATTGTCATTAGAATAAAGAAAGACATAAAACACAAGAAGGTACACATCTTAGTTGATTCAAAATTATTGTCATTATTTGTACACTAAATTTGGAACCGGATTTCCTGGAATCTAAAATAAACCCTCTCAAATATATAGCTATATACACACATCACACACACACATATATATGTGTGTATAAAGTCTTGTTTTAGAGATATGCAAATATACAGATATAGATAGATACTTTGGTAAACAACTCTGTGTAGAATGTACACAAATGTATCATGTATCTAAACTACCATTTCTTTATAAAATTCTAAGGTGAATACTATGTGATGCATTATTTATAATGAGTTCTGGCTATACACACAAGGGGGGACCCTCCAAAAAAATGAAATTATCTTTTGGAGGGTGGGGATCCTTGTAGTATAATATTCCTCCACTAAGTAATTGTTCTAGGAACACACCAGTGTCAATGTACAAACTAGCATTGTTGTGAGAGGCTCTGTTCGGCTTCAGCTAATTTTTGTTGCTGTTGTTGGGGGAGAAAACACCTGTGCCCATTTTATAATGGGTGATTTACAAGCACATCTGCCCACACCGAGCAGAGTGTTCAGGAGTTTTGGGCCAAAAATGGCATGACCTCCATACTCCATCCTCCATTTTCATCCAGTCTCACTCCAGAGTGACATTTTGTTTGTTTGTTTGTTTCCCCAGATGAAAAAGGGAAATGTTTTACAGATGAGGAGAGGTGAAACAACAAATGGCAGAGGAACTAAAAGACAACAATACAATAATTTCGAAAACGGTTTTGAGCAGTGAAAAATAGGTCCTGATATGTGTATTGATATTAAATGAAAAGAATTGAATTGTGCCTGAAGTTTAAATATGTAAGAACAAATATACAATGTTATATAAATAAATTCTGATTTGGGAGGTCATATATATTCTTAAACAAGTGTGACAGACTGAATGCTAAGATGGCACTTAAGATGCCTTCTCCCTTATGTATGTTCTCTGTGTTTTCCTCTACACCTAACTGGGAGACTGAAAATAATGGATTTTAATCTCATGATTAAGTGATTGTATAGGACAAAGATAAAGAAGTATTGCAGGTGCTATTAAACAATAAAACAATAAAATTTAAGTCAACTAACTTTAAGTTACTCAAAAGATTATTCTGAGTGAGTCTGACCTAGCCGGTGAGACCTGAAAAGATACTAGACCCTTCCTAAAAGAAGGGATTTGAGGCACCATGCCAGAGAATTTCCTGCTGGATTTGAAGTCGTAAATTCCATGTCATGGGAGGGCCTATGGAGGGATCTGTGTGCTAAAGACAGTCTCAAGCACTGAGCATCATCCCTGGCTGATGACTAGCAAGAAAATGTGGACTTCAGTCCTATATCTTCCATCAATTTAATTCTGTCAACAAGATGCTTTAAAGAAAATTCAAAGTATCATATGAACTTTCAGTCCCAGTGGCATCTTGTTTTCAGCCTTGTTTTAAAACTGGGCAGAGAGCAACACTAATCAATGCCTGGGTTACCCCTGACCCATGGAACCCATAAGATAATAAATAGGTGTTGCTTGAGCTCTAAGTATGTGGTAAATTGTTATGCAGCAACAGAAAATAATCAAATAAGATAGAATTTTATTTCTCTTTTGCATAAAAGTAGCCCAGAGTGATTAGTCCAAGATCAATATGTTGTCTGATTTATCAGAATCCTATGTTGCTGCTTCACCATTCTTAGTATATCACATATCATCTCATAGTGCAAACTAGTGGCTTAAAATCCAGCCATCACATCTACTAGTAGACAGAGGAAAAAAGAGGGTAAAAAGTGGGCTTGTCCATTTCTGTTAAGCAAGTTTGTTTTTGCGATCTGTAAAATTGAGGCAATTATTCCAATGTGTAGGTATTCTTGGAAAGATTGAAAACACAAAGAAGTATGGGAGATGAAGGTGCCAATTATGCATGTTACAATACAGTATGGTGACTGAGTTCACTTACTGAGGAGTATGGGTCATGAGGTTGCCCTACTCTGTGAGGAATACTATTTTTCAACATGTGGACAAACATACAGTTAAAACCATAGATGATTACAATATGTAGCACAAATAGGGAAAAAATAAATTTACCCAAAGAAAATGAAATTTTACTATAGGAAAATGAAATTGAATTTCAGTAGACTTGTCAGGGATGAACTGAATACCAAAAGTATCACTACATAACTGAACAAAAAAAAAATCTATCTGATAAAGCCACTTAGCATAGGCAATTTAAATATTAAAGCATATCTACCAAAATTAATGAATTGCCTTAAATTGACACATTATTGATGCTTAATCAACAATTTCAGCTGCTAGGTAAGGTTGCTCTTGTTTGAATGTAATCTGTTAACACTGAAAAGGTCTAAATTTACTATTTGCTAGAGTTTGTAGACATTCATACAATTCCCTATTGGAAAGTGAATATTTTATTTAATGAGAAGGTTTAAATGAAATCTGAGAAGACAAATAAGACAAAGCCCTATACTCTTTACATAGACTATTTAAATCACCGGTTTTATTTCTAAAAAAAGAAATGTCTTTGTGCTCTAATTTTAGCTGTAATATCAGGAAATAGGCTTTGAAAATGATTCATACACTGAAAATTGTATCAGGTTTATGATTCAGATTTGGATACTTTCTATTTGTGGAATCAAATCTGCCAAAAGTTTTGGGAATGCTATCAATACATATATCCCACATACCTTTTCAATATTCTCAATCACTTGCTCTATAAGATGAAAATGTATGACCAAAGATCAGAATTAGAGCTACCTCAAACTTTATTCTGTCTCACACAAAGTATAAGATTAAATTATTTAATCTTGTGATTTTTTTTTTTTAGAAATAAGGTGATATGTTTTGAGGTAATGTACAAACCACTAATTGGTCTTATACTTTGAAATAATGTGTTTGTGAATTAAAAGTATTTCTGTTAGAGATTATGTATAGACCATGTGTATATGTGCCTTGTATACTAGAAGTAGCAAATTTCTTTTTGATAAAGGCAAAGATAAATTTTAGGGAATTTATGTCTATTCATGTCCTCATTCAATTCTTTTTTCTTAATTTGTACTTGTGTTTAAGACACCTAGACATTAAAGACCTATAGATAAGATAAAACACACATCAAAAAAACTCAAATTCAACAACAAAAGAAATGGTCACATAAGTAACATAGAGTACACTTCTATAAGCATGTAGAGGATTATCTTATTAAATATTGATTAATTCATGAAGATTACTTTGAAAACCCACTGAATTTACCTTAAAACATCAAATAATTAGGGAAAAACTGAGTATGAGTTGTCATACTAATTTTTTTTTCTTTTTTTTTGTTATCATGTATCAATGTATCTATTTCATTGGACACAATAACAAAAGCTATGATAACTCCAATTTTGTACATTTCCTTATTATAATTTGTTAATTATTTGCTTCTTAATTATACTAAGTTTGAATCATTTAAACACCAGTTTTACAGAAAATCTTTTGTAAAAAAGAAAAAATATTCTGAATTATAAATAATTGAGCCCTATTATTGTCTGTGTGTGGGCCAGGGAGTAGGAGAAAGTAGAGTAGTTAGCCTTAATTATCTGGATAATTTATTTCTGTCAACCCAGGCTTGGTGGCCTTTCCTTTCAAAACTGAAAAGTTATATTAGAAATTATAGTTTGTCTTAAAGGAACTATAACATTAGAGATGACATTTCAGCACATTTGTGGATAAGTTATTTTCACTATGTCACCTTTCCCTGTGATACTTGTGCAGTGTTCTTCTCCTAGGATAGAGATTGAGAGAGTAGATGACAGGAGGGTCAGGGGACTCTTCTCTCTCCCTAAGAGGCGCCTACCATTGCCATCTGCAATCAGATTGTTAGCATGTCAGCTCAGTCTGTCAGAATCCCCCGAGTGCTGCTCAGCCAGCTGAGAGAAAATACCTTGTGTACTGGCCGTGGATGTCCCTTAACAACATCCAGTCACTCAGTCATGCAGCCTAAATGGGGCAGCAGACAGCACCTTCACACCAGTGTACGATAACTGAGCTTTCCATCGATGTGTCTTGACCTTATAAGAAGGCACAGCAAAGGGCCAGGGTGAAGAGCCCAGAAAAGCTTGATTGCTACTAACCTCCTCCTGTCTGTTAAAAATGGCAGCTTCTTTTACTCCAGTCACTCAGAAACAAATGTAATAAAACAATCTTTACTCAGAAAACCGATAAGGCATTTATTTTATGCAGTGATGAAATACAACCACTAGATGACACCAAGAGATAGTTTCTATATGTCTGATTAATATCTTGTATTCAGTTGCCTATTCAAATGTGACATTCTTGCTGAGATTTCCATTGAGATCACAGATGTAGGCCTATTAAATGATCTAAGTTTTTAAAGTTGCCTTTGCTTCGGTATTGTCAATTACCATCTAATCAGGAAGCAAAACTAAGCCAAACAAACAAAAACAAAACGCAAAGCAAAAAACAGATGTGGCGTCATTTGGACACTCGACCTTAAACATTTCCACTTTTGTTTCTTGCTGTCTGTACCCATTAGTAAGATATTTCAGGGGAGTCAGTACTGCAATTTAGAAAGGTTCTGCCTGTACTTCTATCATAAAACCTTTCCAGGGGCTTAAAATTCAATTGTAATTTACTCTCCAAACTACATTTATAAGCCAAGTCTCAGCAATATGCTAATATCTTTTACATGGTTGTAAACAATTGGCTTCCTTATGTGTCTGTGTCAGCAAGAGAAAAGAAACAGTAAAGACTAATAAGATTGAACTTTCAGATAATTATCTGTTTCTTTCAAAAAAATAGCTGGTGTTTCATCTTGATTTTGTATGCTGGTGGTTCAAATCAATGTGATTTGCATTTTAAATTTTATAATATTAGTTTCCCTATGTAGTAGAAAACTGTTTTAATAACAGGGTATCTATACATTAAGAATTGCATAAAGATTTCAAAATCTGCTGCCTGACTAGTAAAATTCTTCTGAAGTTCTAGCTCAAAAAGAAACAATTAATATTAAATATATAATTCTAACAGGTGTTGCTTGAAACTTCTTGGTAAGGTATCCGTGTGTAGCTTTAAAAATAGAATTAAAACTTTGTAATTTTAACAACCATTTCATATAGTAAATTAAATGGCATTTTCACAAAATGTATTTCTAGAAAAAGCATATATGCATTAAATAATGAAAAAAATCAGTGTCTTGGTCCTAAAAGCAACATTTAAGATATATTACAATCTCTAAGAAGTAATTGTATGTAAATTAATAGAATACAAAATTATAATTATGGATTGAATATTAATTTAGTAAATTATCTGCACATTCATCAATTTACAAATCTAAAATGATAAAGAAAAACAAAAACAACTCCACTCTTAAATAATTTTTTTTTAAACCAAGACATTCTGTTCTATTTATTCAGTATATCCTTGCTGCTACCTTTAGGAATTTTTTGTGATTTTCCTGAGCTTCATGGGATTTTCTGAAATTACAGGATGATTTTCTATTTTCAATAGTACTTGTATTTTGAAATCACTATACTAAGGCTTATTTCACATTAATCGGCTTTGTTTAAAAGTGTTGGCTAGTTTGCATAAGAAATATTGACACCAATATAGAATTTCTCTTTTTTGTTCTTTCTTGTTTTCATAAGTAGGAAAACTTAGAATGGACCCACTAAAAAACTTGGTTTATTTTTAATGGCAAATATGTTACCTTTATTATAAATCCCGGGTGCATAACTTTCAGAATTCCTCTGAAATTCCATTGGATTATAGGAAATGAGTCACAAAATATTTTACTTTTAGAAGAAATTTATGATTTCATAAATTAGCCATTTTGTCTTATTGAATTATGTAGGTAGGAGGAAGATCTTACAGTTTTACATCAACCCTTTATTCTCCCTAAGTTTCTATAGAGCTGCATCTTCTCTGTGGAACTGACTGTACTAATTTTCCACTTCTGAGAAAAATATAAATTTTTAGTCCATAAAATAAAACACACATACACATCTCTTATTCTAAAATGTATTGCAAATACCAGGCAGAGCAACACAGTTTTGTAATGCCATGTCGTGTTAACTCTTCTTTTGAGTTGGAAGTCCTGGATCAGTGGGTGTTATCTTCTATATCCTATGAATAGCAATTGTAAGGGAACATAGCAATGGAAAGAACAGTAGCCCTGAGATTTTGTAATGCATTGTGGAAATGAGTATATTAAAGATAAAATATCAAGTTGAATTGGTTATCTTTTATTCATTTTTCATCTTTTATTTTTTTCCATATCCTAACCTTTGCAGTCATTTAAGCAGAGATATTTTGTCATTTGATTATATTTATGGAAAACCTTGAATTATTAACCATCTGAGTTTTAGAGGGAGACTTCAAAAAGCTGCTTAAAATAATTTGGCTGTCTAATTTATTTTTCTTCCTTTTTATTTTTTGATACAGATATTTTCTTTATTTTCCCTCCATTTACAGGTGCAGAATTAAAGAACATGTTCACTCACTATATTATTGATGCACTTAAATGGAGTGTTCCAAAGCATGTAATTACCGTGTAGGCTTATAGCCCTGAAGTAGCCCGGGATAGTGGTGCTGCATATCCATGATTTGAAGGACATACAGTGATGATTATAGAGGCAGTACTCTACATCCATTCTAGCCCTTTTGTGTTTAGCTGGTTGTCATGGCAAATAATTGGATAGAATTTAAGCCACTTTCTTCCAAGTGGGAAATTCATAATTTTACCCTTCACCTAATTTTGTAGATACTTTTAAAGAATCTTAAAGTTTCTACAGGAATGACGTAGAGCAGTGTGGGAAAATTTTCCACATTCTGCTGGCACCTTAGAAATTAGACTTCTTCTGTTTTGGGGGGTGAAAAAGTCAATTTCCACTTGCATCAATTTGCCTCGTTTTCCTATAACTAAGTCACGGATTTTGAGTTTCTTTGATAAAACAAACCCAATATGATTTATTTTGTCAGCTCCTGGAAGAATGGAAAAAGAAGTTTTTAAAAATATTGTATTAAATTTTAGTCAAAATGTCACTCTTCCTAGAGTCATGTCTTCAAAAGGCACAAAGCTTTTTTGAAACACGGTTGATGGGGGAAATTGTAAACAGAAATGATTTCACTTAATAGCATAATGAGATTTGCCATGTCGGTGGAAGGGGGAAAATTAATTGGCCCAAATGATATGTAAGTCATCTAATAATGATGCATTCAATAATTACTTTCTATTTTAGTTGTATATTGAATTATATATATATCTTCCTTTTAATTGTACAATATGTTTACAAAACCTTAGAAAATTTAGAACTGATAGACTTTGATCATCATGCAGTCCAATAGTTAGTTATGAGTCACTTTATTTACCTCAAACTTTATATAATGATCACCATTCAAAGACAACCCTCAGTTAACTAGCAAATAATGTAATAAACAGATTTTTTAAATAAATAACATTCTTGCCCTCAAAAATCTTTCATTTTAGAGTGCTCAAGATATGGAAGATAATGGGCAAGAGAATTATAGCCATTTTATACAGATCAGAATCCAAATCTATGTTTCCAATAGTCAGTCATTCTTTGGACAAAAAGGTTCTGATATTAAAGTTTTCTGCTGTTTAATTACAATGTTGCATAAGCCCTCTTATATTTATCAGTACATAAATGCTAAGACACATGGTGGAGAGCATAATGTAGAACCAATATAGAATCTTCAAGGATGTGATATGCTCCTTTAAAACTAAAATTCTTGTCCATGCTCAGGAACGCTTCTTAGTTCAGATAAAGAAATTTTTTACAAAGTATTTGGAAAATATATAAACACAGTGGAAGGAAGACATAAAAGTCCAAAAGAGACAGAAATGGAACCAGAAAGTAGATTACCTCAACTGCAGTACTTGGGATAGTTACTGTTTGTATCTGTAAATTTGTATTAAAGTTTTGACTTTACCTTGTGTCTCACAGTCCACAATCATTAAGGAAATGATAAAAATAATTCATTCATCTTCAATATAATAATATGGCATAGCATAATTTGTAAATGTCTAATCACAATCATGCCATGATGTATGAAAAAAATATTAAAATCAATCAAAATATAACTAAAATTAGATTCCAGAAGACCAGTGATATCCTAAAGATAATACCAGGTCATTGCTACAAAAGAAGTTTTATTTTACAGTTACTAAAAGACAGATTTACTCTGCACACTCTAATGAGAACAGATATCATTGTGTACATTATGTAGCATGGCATAGCACAAAGTTCTACAAGAAAGAAAATCTCTCTTCTTCTACCAATTTGCTAGCTGTTATGCATAACTTGAAAAGCACAGTGTTCTTTATTTCCTCGATGGTATTTTGAATTTCTATGTGCCCTGACTTGAGTATTGTGAGGCATAAAAATGTATTGTATCAGATATGAGTTATTTGAGATCCATTAATTAAAAGCAAAATATAATCAATTTTTGCAGTTTTAAAATGTAGTGTTATTAGAAGGAACAGAAATATAAAACATTTACATAGAAATTTAGAAAAATTAATCTTCTGATAAAGACACATGTCATATATTTTCAAAAAGGAGAAATAGAAAAACTATTCAGTCTTTTCTTTGCAAAGGTCTCTAAACACACTTTGGGTGTCACTGTCTTCCATCACCTCCAGATGGGACTATCTAGTTTCAGGAAAACAAGCTCAGTGCTCCCAGTGACTCTGCATTATGGTGAGTTGTATAATTATTTCATTATATATTACAATGTAATAATAGAAATAAAGTACCCAATAAATGTAATGCACCTGAATCATCCCCAAACCATCAACTTATGAAGGTCCATGGAAAAACTGTCATTCCCAAAACTGATCCCCGATGCCAAAAATGTTGGGAACTGCTGTTTTAAAACACTGTGTATCATTTTTACTATACTATGAAACTTTATTTTCATTACTGCTACTGCTAGGTCATATCCGCTTAAATAACTTTTGGTTCCATTTGCCATTTTGGATCTTTAGTCAGGGAAAATACTTCTCACACAGATTCATCCCCAAATACATGCTTTTTGTTATTAGTGTGCTATTGCTATATAAACATGTATTTAGGATTTTAAAGATCATCTTGTCAAAATGTAAAAGGAATAAAGGCTGGAAGGATCTGAAGCCAGAAGAACAAGCTACATATTTTGCAAAACGGTGACAGTAAGGCAGTGGTTTATATTTACTTTTTTTTTTCTTTTTTTAGTTGGAGTCTCACTCTGTCACCCAGGCTGGAGCACAGTGGCCGCTCCCGGCCACCGCAGCCTCGATCTCCTGGGCTCCGGCGTTCCTTCCGCCTCAGCCTTCCAAGTAGCCGGAATTACAGGCACACGTTACCACGCCCGGCTGATTTTTTTATTTTATTGTAGAGATGAGGTCTCGCCAAGTTGCCCAGGCGGGTCTCAAACCTGCGGGCTCAGGCAATCCACTCACCTCAGCCTCCCAAAGGCACGGGATTACAGGCTGAGCCACGGAGCCCGGCTTATATTTACTTTTAATATAGGGAAGAGTTTGAATTTCATATGTAATTTTCAGTTAACTTCAGGAAATATTTAAAGTTTATTCATAAGCTTAACTTCTCACCCCCTAGCTGTGAAAAACCCTATGTGGGGTTTGCTATAGCAGAGCTTTAATGAACATGAAGCTCTGTTTCTGATGAAAAAGTTAAAGTATTGAAATACTGAAGCATTGAAAATGCGATGTCTTATAGTTTTAACACTTACCTGTAATCTCAGCACTTTAGGAGACTGAGAAAGGAGGATTACTTGAGCCCAAGAGTTTGACGCTAGCCTAGGCAACATAGTAAGACCTTTCTCTACAAAAAAATTTTAAAAAAATTAGCTGGGTGTGGTGGTAAACACCTGTAGTCCCAAGTTCCTTGGGAGGTTGAAGAGGAAGGATTGCCTGACTCAGGAGGTAAAGGCTATGGTGACCTGTGATCGTGCCACTGCACTCCAACTTGGGCAGCAGACAGACTCTGATTCACAAAAAAAGGCTTATATTCTCATTTCATCCATTTTGAATTAACAAAGTGATATGAATTCAAACCTCCTTGAACCTCTTTTATTTAGACATTTCATGTAAACCACTTCAGATAAAATCAAACTAACAAAAGAGTTTGACATAAAAATGTAGTAAATATTAATAAACCTGGGTTGTGCATATAGACTTTAATTTTTAGATGACATGCATGGTGGAAACATAATCTACAGGAAGATTTTTAACAACAAAATCATTTGATTTTTCTCCAAACACCATCACCAACATCATCATCATCATTTGGTAACAGGGATTGGTAAATAAAGCTCATGGACTGTTTTACTTTTTGAATTAGAATATAATTCACATACTACAATATTCACACTTTTTGAAGTGCACAATTGGTACTCTTTAGCATATTCACAATGGTAAGTAACTAACACCACTATCTATTCCAAAATAATTTTATTACCTTTAAAAAATTAGTAGCCATACCTATTAGTAGTCATTCACCATTACTCCTTCACCAAAATCCAGAAGGCCACTAATCTACTTCCTATTTTATGAATTTGCTTATTCTATACATAAATGGAATCATCCAATGTGGCCTTGGTGCCTGGTTTCTTCATTTAATATTTATGTAACATTATCTTATTCCTTTTTATTACTGAATAATATTCCACTGTATACCTACCTATACCACATTTTTTTATTCATCGGTTGATAGCTATTCATCACTTCCTGGTTATTATTTGTAATGCTGCTATGAACATTCATATACAGATTTTTTATGTGACTATATGTTGTCAGTTTCTTTGGGTATATGTCTAAAAGTGAAATTGCTGGAGAAGCTAAGTGCCTTTTTTTTCTTTTTAATCAGCAAAACCCTTCTCGGGAAGATGCTGCCAGGAAAGACTGCTAGCTCCAGCTCTGCCTCACCACCACAGCTCCTGGCCAGGTGCAGGCAACAAGGGCTGCAGAGGGAGCTCAGTGAGGGAGCCAGAGGCAGAGACCCAGGGGAGAAGATAAAATAGGTACTCTGCCACCATCTTGAAAATTGGGCAGGAAGTGCTCTGGCTTGCTCATCATGGACCAACAGACCTGGTCTCTGTGACCCATGGATTAACTACTCAGGGGTTGATTGTGACCCAGGAGGAATATCCTGAAAGTACAAACTTCAGATGGACAGAATGAGTGCTGAGTCTCAGGTGCTACACCCCTACTCTGATTCAGCTGTAGGACAAGGGGTGTGACTAGAAAAGGAAAAGGAAGACCCCTGAAGAGATCAGCAGTGAGTATGGGCTGAACCAATGCTTTCTTCCCTAGCAATCCTCTGAAGGTCTGACCCACATGACTGGGGGATGTCTGAGAAGGATGAAACCATGTGGAGCCTGCACATCAGCCATGATAGGAGGACTCCACTCCAGGATAAGTCTGACTGGGGTGCCCCACACCAGCAGCTGGGGAAGAGAAAATTTTGCACCTCTCCACTGGAGGGGATAACCTTGACCATATGTGAGCGGGAAGGGAGGACTGAAGCCCCATCCATCCCCACTGCCCCCTCTTCCTTGCCTGGTATGCATGCTGAGCAGATTGTGAATGTGGCCACAACTCTGCCGGAGACAGCAGAAGGACTTAACTGTGAGCAGCTGAGAGGAACAATTACAGAACCTGCCAAAAGAGGACAAGTTTTTTTTTTTAATCTTTTTTTCTTTGTGCATGCATGTGTATGTAAGTATTAGATTTACATTCCCTGCCACCTTTTTTTTCTTTTTTTCTTGTTTTTTCCTCTGTTTTTCTTTCTTCTTTCATTTTTTTGTTTTCTGTGTATGTGTATACATGAATGATTATTTATCTTTCAGTTTTTTGTTTGTTTTCGTACTCTTTTTTTAGTTTAATGTGTATGTGAATGTATGTGTGAGGGTTTGATTTACAATTCCCCCCTTTTTTCCCCTTTCTTTTCTTCTTCTCCTTTTGTTTTGTGTTGGATGTATGTGTGTGTATGTGTGTATATGTGTGTGTGTGTGTGTGTGATCAGTTCTCCTGTTTTTTGTTTTGTTTTCAATTTTTGTTGGTTTTTGTTTCTTTGTGTGTGTGTGTGTCTAATTGGTTTTTGCTTTGGTTTCTGCTTTTGTTTTTCTGTGGATTTTCTGGGGGGGTCTATCTTATTTCATTCTATTTTATCTGTTCTCCTCATTGCTGTTACAATATCTTGGACTAAGGGGGTACACACACATGCCCATTACATTGTCATATAGAATTGAGATGGGGAGTGGGTCTCAGGAAACCCACACCCCAGTCAGTGAACATTGTGATTTGCAAGTAGTTTCTGAATCCTAGCTCCCCATCCTCCACCTTATTTAATTCTCAAAACTACAAGAGACAGCAAAGCTTCCCACCTTCAGCCTTATTTCAAAATAGAACAAATTCAGAGCCCTAACCAGAGAAGAATAGAGGGCTGAACAAACATCAGAAGTGAAAACCTCCAGTGGCTTAAACCTGTAATCTCAGCACTTTCGGAGGTGGAGGTGAGAGGATTGCCTGAACTCAGGATTTCAAGACCAACTTGAGCAACATGATGAAACCTCATCTCTACAATAAATCTAAACATTAGCCAGGTGTGTTGACACATGGCTGTGGTTCCAGCTACTTGGAAGGCTGAGGTGGAAGAATCACCTGAGCCTAGCAGGTCAAGGCTGTGGTGTCC